>JAJEJO010005555.1:83854-196185 GCA_020662805.1 Glaucomys volans
GGAAAAGGATTTCTTATCACACACAGCTTTCTTGATAAGATCTTTGGATTGCATATCTCTTTTGGAAACCATCCTAAATTAGGTCTCATTTCAATTCAGTTAGACGAATTAGATATATTGGGTGGGCATGCCTTCTGAAGTTTGGAACATTATGCCTAGAATGTTTCTGAATACATGAAAATACTGTGTTCTTGAAATTGTTCCCTGTATGTTTGAAAATAACCATTTTAGCTAACAGAGATTTAACACATACTAACATATAGTTAACATACAAGTGACTATGAAATACAAACTTGCTCACACCCACAATGTGTGTTCAAAAAGAGCTAAGTTGCTACTAGTTACCATGTGTTTCTCGTTTGAGTACATCTCTGGTATTTTGGAATAGAATTTAGCACACACCTGTCATGTTTATTGATGCTATGGTTTGACACCACCTTCAGAAACAGAGTTTGGATTCCAAAAGATCACTGAAATGATCCAAGATTTCACATCCACGATTTTATCACAAAATCCAGGTGAAAAAAACCCTCAGGTTTTAAGTTCAATTAGATTCCATATATTATAAATATAATTAATGCTAACACAAAATGTCCAAAATACAGCAGATTTATATTCATTCCATAAAGATAGTACTTTGTAAACAAAGGTTATATTAATGACAACTTAACTTTACTAGCTATAGTTAATCTAATGTGTTTTCTAAAGCAAATATAAAAAACTATAGCCTTGTACTTAAAGGTCAGTGGATGCCATTGACTTTATGAAGTGATTCCTATTCTGTTATTAGAGGACTCAGTCTAAAATTTTTCATCACTTTGTGCAAACAGATTTTTGATATGTAGACTATGTATCTTCTAAAGTATTAAATATGATTTGGAAGATATTTCTACTGTTTGACTTAAGTGGAACTTAATGTTCTTTTGTTGAAATCTACACTTGAAGATGACTCATGTTGCACACACAGTGAACTGGACATAGCAATACCCGTGTCCCATCTCAGTCAAAAGTCTGTAGTGGGAAATAGGCCTGTCATAAATCTAGTAAAATGAGAGTGATCTTTGTAAAGAAGAAACAACACACATTTGGCCAGGTTTTATTACAATCTTCAAACTGTTATCTTTGTTCCAGATATAGCCATCAAATGGTGCAAAGAATCCCTGTTTTTCTTCATTCTCTTTGTAAGAATACCCTCGAAAAGTGCAAGATAGTTAGCATTTTAGGTGTAGACTTTTTATCTATGTCTCTTCAGTACATGACAATGCATGAACAAGTTTTTAAAATTCAACTAGCCATGCTAAATAAAAAATTCTTTAATTTAGAAATAGAAACTAAATAAATAAGGAGGTTATGTCTTAAGCATATATAATAAGGTTTTCTTCTAAAGTTCAGCAAGGCTTTTATTCATAGGTTAATTTAAGCAAATCATCTGGCTTGAATTTGAAGAAAATACAGTCCTCCTATGAAAACAATAACGTGCTTTCTGGCTTACAAAGTCAATAATTAAAAGAGAATTATTTTAATAGACTATTGAAGAATCTAGTCAAAAAGAAAGGATACAGTGTGGATGTTTTATTAATCATTCCTTTTTGGAGTTGTATGAGTTGTAAGCTGCTCAGTTGGGTTAAATCAATTAGAAGTGTGCACAGATATCATAAATCTCTTAATTTTAAGTGCATCATTAATTTTATGACAAATTAACCTAACACCATTTAAGCAACAGGCAAATATGGGCAGATATTTTTTTTTTCCCCTCAGACTGTCCTAGTTGATATTTGATGGGGTCCACAACAATTTGAACAGCTCACTAGGTTTTAACCCTGAGACTACTACAGATGATCATAGGGGAGGATCAGTGATGACATTACATTGTCAGCGCCCTGGGGGTACAGACAATGAAGAGCACAGCCTGCTGTGATATGTGAAACCTTTCCTTACCACACAGACCATCCTTGAATGTATTCACTCTAATGGGGGAAGATTACTTTCAGCTTTCTGCTTGCAGTGTTCTGATAACCTTGCATATTTAATTATAATTGAGAGTCAAGTGACTTCCACAGGGCGTGCATTTTAATTAGCTGTCAAATGAATAGGGAGGTTGTTTGTCTAGATTTTCTTCCTTTGTACTAATTAACTGGGTGTCAAAGGTTGGGATCTTGTCTTGCAGAGTCCATTGAAGACATTCATTTAGAGTATTTATATACATCCACTTACAAGCACAGGATTCAGAGTTCATTTTATATTTTAATACAGGCCAAAAAGAAGCAATTATGTGAAGGTAAAGGCATTGTCCTAAAAATAATAATGATGGCAAGATATTCAAAAGAATTTGTTTTCTATTGCAATCTTTAAGGTGAAAAAAGGAATATTATTTAAATTCATTAAGCAAGCAGTGAAAAACCTGTCAAAATTTGTAGGTAATATTTTAAATGTGAACAAAAATTATAATAAAAGTTAAAGACAAATAATTCAAGATTTGAAGGCTGGGGTTGTGGCTCAGTGGTAGAGTGAGTGCCTAGTATGTGTGAGGCACTGGTTTCGATTCTCAGCACTACATATAAATAAATGAATAAAATAAAGGACTATCAACAACTGAAAATATTTTGAAAAATAATTCAAGATTTGAGAATTAGAATTCCATAGGAAACAAAAGAGTGTACTTTCTGTCTAATTATCTAAATGAAAACATTAGGGCAAAACTTATTTCAGTTTTATCCTTTGCCTTGTGCCTGAAAGTATTGGACTAACCAGTTAATTACAATAATGTAATTTGCTATAGTTTAGATCTTAGATGTCACCAAGGTCCATGTGTTGGAGGCTTGGTCACCAGGAACCCAGGTGCTATTAGGAAGTGGTGGAGCCTTTAAGAGAAGGGGCCTGGAAGGAGGTCTTAATGTCACTGAGGACATGCTTAGGAAGGGGATTGGAGGGTCCCCTTTACCATCTTTGATCTCTTTTGCTTCCTGCCCATAAGGTGAGTAGTTTCAGTCTAGCATAAATTTCCTTCCATTGCCCTCTGCTATCTGGCACCATCACTAAAGGCCTAAAAGAAACAAATCATGGACAGGAACCTCTAAAATTGTGAGTTAAAATAAACCTTTACTCTTTATAAGTTGATTATCTCAGGTATTCTTTATAGTGACAGAAAGCTGGCTAAGACATCAGTCTTACGAATAATTTTAAAATTTATAAATCTATAAATATTTTATTATCTTATAAAGCTTATATTTATTGCACCTATGTTTACTAAACACAGAGAAACCTTTCCCCTATCATCCTATGTTTCTGCAGAATGTGTGATGATCGAAGTTCCTGAAAGAAAGTTAGTGCTGTTCTGGGGTCAACTGTGAATGTATTTTGTTATTCTTTAGGCATAAAAAAAAAACTTTTGACTGTCCTTTTGATGGATATTATAAAGGTATTTTCCAAATCAGGAGCTGCAAACCAAGAGCTACTGTCTATGCTGAATTGTTTCTGTAAAGAAATTGTATCTGGCTAAATATTGCTCTTGTAAGTATAGTTTAGTTAAGTTTATAATAGTCCACTGTCTCTGCCACAATACATTTATTTACAAATGGTACAAAAGAGGAACTACCACTATATCATTTAAATATTTGATTTTGTCATTAGTCTCTTCACTTCCTTTAGGAATATATTATAGTTTTGAATTATGATTATGATCAAAGGATGATGAATTTTTAGGAGCTTCGTCTTAACTTTTACTTTAATCATATTTACTCCACAAATAAAATATGTCAGATTTCTGCAAAATGTTACATATATACATCCCAATTGTACATCAAGGAGTCAGGGAACACTTACTCTGAATCCTTGAATGCCCTAGATCCAGTATGAGATAAACTTTTGAGCTGGAACATTATTTATTACTTGCCTCCACAGATACCACTAAACAGAACAATGACTTGGGGGTACCCTGTTATCTTCAGCAATTTGGACACTATACACAATGACTTTCAAAAGTTCTGAGTATTCTTTCTATTGCACATGTAGTCTAGCAACTGTCATAAACCTTTGAGAGAAAAGATTGAAGAGATATTTTTCCATCCTCATGGCATTTGGTTTTATTTTCAATTATTGGGCTCTAGATCTAAGAACTGGCTTATAGTTTGTAACTGGGTAATGCCGTGGATGATTTCAATCTATTTGACATCTCTAGATTACTTGGTTGTTGAATCATTAAGTAATATCCTAATTGACTGCCCATTTACCTTGCTATATAGAAACTCAAGGGTCTATCAGTCATTGCTGTAGACACAAATATCTTGCTTGCCACTTTAACCTCACCATGCATAATATTGTTTAAATGCTGTAATTTAACCTTTCAGTCTAACGCCCTGTTAACTCCACTCACATTGAAGAGGAGTTTCAGAAAATGTGTCTTACTATCAAATACAGTCAATGGAAGTTTTAAATTTTCTTTCCACCAGTGAATCTTTAATTATGTTTGTGAACAGAGAATACTCGTGGACTTCACATAAGACATTGTTGTCATGTCTTCACAGTGACATTTTGTCATTAGTCTCTGCGCTTCCTTCAGGAATATATTATAGTTTTGAATTACGATTATGGTCGAAGGATGGTTGGTCCATGCAATAGATTTTAATATGCAATAGATCACCCTAACATTTTCATCAACTTCTTCAAGCCTTCAGACTCAATTACTCCAGAAGCTGAGGCAGAAGGATCATCTGAGCCCAGGTTTATAAGGACAGCCTGGGGAACACAATTGAGGCACTTGTAGAAACTCCATCATATTGACATCTACAATTTATTCTAAGATTTTGAGATCTATCCCAGCAATACAAAATAGCTAGTTTCAAATGCTTTTGCCAAGATCATGAATGAATTTGACTCTTACTTTCTTCCTTATTGACCTAGCATCTTCATGATCCTCTCCAACTATTCCTGGAGCAAGAACACATTTCCTTACTTAAGATGGTCTCCCACTTGAACCTGATCATTGTGGTGACATACCACAAAGGGAGTAAGCATTATCTTGAATGGCATCTGCCTCACTGAAGCTCTTACAGTCTCCATTTAAAGGCAGGTTACTTTCTGGCATACAGCATGTGGGAAGGTGCTCCTTCTGTCTGTCTGGAGGATTCAAGGAAATTTGGAATTTTGAAATATTCATATTTGTCCACCCAAATACCCCTTACTAATTCACTTTCTCTAAGAGCACTGGCCTTATCTATGACACTATCCAAAGCTTTCCAAGAGCTTCACCTTTGTTGTTCCACTCCATCTAACATGAATTTCCAGACCTAAATTTCAGGAATCATTCTGAAGCTATTGGAGACTGGGGATTTTTAAGTACTTTCAATTGGACCTTCTGACCTACACAATCTTCATTCAGTTGTTTTTTGACTAACCTGAGTCTCTTATTCTCTTTTTAAGGTACAAATACATCATCTAATAACAGAATCATAATTTCCATAGTGCTCACACTTTTTTATCAACAAATTGTTTGCTTATTATACCTGATGGGTGAGAATTCTGTGTTAGAATTCTTTCCTGAATCTTCACCTTAAAAGGCCACTTTACAATGCCAAGTTAAAAGGCCTGAGATAAGTCTTGTAAAAACACAGTTTATTTTGGGTAATGATCTGGGTAATGAATGTGGGAAACTTGGAATAATAGAAAAGACCTACAAGAGGATGTTATCAAGTTGGTTACTACTATGGGAAATTCAGTTTGTTCTTCAGAGACATTATAAACAGAAAATAAAAGTGAAGAACACGATTAGTTAAGAAATGGAATGGGTGTATTTTTAAATTGACTTAATATTTGCTCTATGGGGCATCAAAAGCTACATCTCCAAGTTGTACATACCATGAGTGTCAAGTGGGTTACTATAGATGTCTTTGTTACCAATCTCATTGTCTTCAGGTAAATAATCAGTGTCAACTAAAATCAGTTTAAGTGGGGAATTATTGATTCATATGAGGGTGAATACATTTAAGAGTGGACCATGAAGATACAGGACCAGCATGGAAGAACAAAAGAGGAGAATTGTTTAACATTATTGTGACAACATCTGAAAATAGTCCTTTTGCCTGAGATGCTACAAGAAGAAAATAAAAGTATATTTCCAGGCCAAATAATGGCCTTTGATGATATATGCACCCTAATCCCTGATGTCAGGAAATATGTTATATCACACTTTAAATGGGAATTTGTAGATGCAATGAATTTTATTGACACAAAAATTGAAAGATTCTCTTGGATTATCCAGATTATCCTAATAATGTGAGTGCACCAACACAGAGCTTTCTCTGTGCAAGAAACATAGGGGATGCAGCAAAATGGCAATTTGGGGAAATTACAGGTATGAATGAGATATAAAATATATTCTAAGCAGTAGCATTCCACAAGCAAGGTCAGAGAAATGACTCTAAGAGTTAAAGGTGACCCTCAGATGATAAGGGGGCAGTAAGACACTGTGTCTCTGAATGTGTCCTCTCTCTTCTCAAAAACCTAGCCACATTAAGGGAACAATGAGGGCAAATCTGGGCTGGAAAGTTCAGATACTTACTATCTTAAAGGGCACTGGAAATTAGGACAAGTTAGTGTTATCTGTAGGAAGCTACTTTCTTGTATGTACACCAGGACTGTTGCTTCTTCAGTGCTGGTCAAACAAGCAAACTAAGCAAGCTTGTGCTGTCAATGTCACCACCTCTGCAGCCTAACATATAAAATTCCTCTTTGAGTGGGAATGGGTGCAGAACTCAGGGCACTAAGGTAAGGATACCTGTCACTCATTCAGTGGTTGCACTAGACAAAACACTTGTGAGGGAGAGGAGGCACTTTAAGGCAAAGCACCATGTGGGATGGAAGTGCTATCTGTCAGCCTGTCACCACTGAACTCTTTTTGGAGTCATCACTGATCTCTGGTAAGCTTTTCATCAGTAAACCATGTATTTCTCATGCTGTCTCTCAACACTCTCTTTGGCCTGCTTGCAACCTACCACACCACCCTAATGTGACTGGATTGTAGATGAGACAGCCTTCAATGAATTAGAAAAAATTCAGTTCTACAACTGCAAGGAACTGAATTCTGCCATCAACCTGAATAAGCTTGGAAGGGTTTCCT
Source organism: Glaucomys volans (assembly GCA_020662805.1). Lineage (NCBI taxonomy): Eukaryota > Metazoa > Chordata > Mammalia > Rodentia > Sciuridae > Glaucomys > Glaucomys volans. The sequence continues at coordinate 90,969 of JAJEJO010005555.1, forward strand.
TTTTCAGAGCTCAGGCACCTGACTTGATTTCAGCCTTGTGCAACTTGGAGCAGAGATTCTCATCAAGCCAATACAGACTTCTGTCTGACTATAGTGCTGTGCACAATAAACAAGAAGTCTATGACTCAGTCATTTTGAATATTCTCTAAGCCAGTTAGGAAGTGCCAAGATTATTGATAACTTGGTATAATGGACACACCCATGACAAATTTTAGATGAAACAGAGCTAACTAAAAGTCAAACAAATACCAGAAGTGATCTACCAATATTTCCTCTGCTAACTCTGAGTCTTTGCATATTAAGAGAGCAGTTTGTATTTCCTCCATACTTTCGTTCCAGATGCAATATCTTGGGCCTATATTAGAACAGGTTTGAGCAGTCCTCGTTTTACCCAATAGTCAGCACTTCTTGAGGTGAGCAAAACACTCACTTGATCCAACCTTCTTCCTCCTTCAGAGAATGATGTTTCTGGAAGAATATGGCAGACATCTAAACAATTTTCAAGATAATATAGTGCTATGGGGGCCCTGATGGATACTGGAGCTCTAATAGTGTGTATGTGAAAGGTTATGCCATAATATAGGATTAGATATTTGAACTGTAGGTAGGTGTGGATTCAGAAAGAACCCTAATACCATGGCATACAGATCACTGGAATTTTTATGAAATTCTTTGCTTCACTGTTTCATTAAAAAATGTATATATTTATTTGAGAATGAAAATGATCATACTGAGTTCCAAGAGAAATTCACAAGGATATGTTAGGGAAAAATGGATTCATAAGCCCAAGAAGTATCAGAGTAGCATTAACTTAACACAAATTGGGGACAAATAAATATTGTAAAACCTAACTGCTAAGCACTCTGGAACTAGGGGAATTTTTCTGTAATTAAGCATAAGTAAACAGAAAAGAAGAAAATGCCCTTTAGATTACAGTTCTTAAAATTTCAGCAATAAATTACATCATTCTGCAAACTAAGAGAATTTTTGCAAAATGAGAACTTTTGAAAACTGGTTGGTACCATGAGTAGGAAATAGGAAACAGGTACTATGAAAACCCTAAGGAGAAAATACCCTAAATTGGAAAAACAAGCAAACAAACATGAAAATTGAAAAGAAAGCTGTGTAGGATGAGGAAGGACTCCATGAACATTAAATTAAGTTTATCTCTGAGGAGCTTTTACATGTGCACACATGCCTTTGCACATGTATGCATGAATAAATTGAGTTCAGGGGGCAAAGACTAAACCTGTAATATAGGCCAGAAACATAAAATTATCTTTAAAACTAAAGGTAAAAAAAAGAGAAGAGAAAAAATAATTAAGCTGATATGTGTGATGAAGAAAAATTGAAGATTTAACCAAAGAATTGTAAGTGTTTTGTTTATTAAAATAATTTGCAATAAGTAATGGAAGACAGTTTTGGAGAAAATGAACTTCAGCTGAAAATGGATTATGTATTGTAGATTGAAAAAGTATAATATATACATGTTTATGTGAATATATGTATATGTAAACACAAATATTTATATTTAAAAATGTTTCATACTTTATACATATATATGAAAATTTTTAAATATAATCAAATATTTTAAGTCTGGGAACAAATGATACAGGAAAGTAAAAATCTACTTGGCCTTAAAAAGATCCTTAAAATATATATATACATATGTATATGCATATATATGTACATATGCATACATATGTACATATATATGAAAATTTTTAAATATAATCAAATATTTTAATTCTGGGAACAAATGATACAGAAAAGTAAAAATCTATTTGGCCTTAAAAAGATCCTTAAGAACACTGAATGCCTGAAAATAATGGAGCAGTCTCAACCTAATTATGGAAGAAAAATATATAGCTCCATAAATGTATATTCAGCTGCGTTCACATTCATATGTGAAGGTCTTAGGGGAACATTTGCATATATCTAAAAGTTCAGCAAATATATTACAGATAAAGTCTTTTGAAAAGTATAATTTGTGAAATATATCAATAAAGTCTTTGGTCAAAATAAACAAAATTAACAATAAAGATTCCATACAGCAAAAAGAACAATAATTGGACTTTAAAGAGAAATACTAAATGAAGGAACTTAAAATATTTGAAGCAATTGAGGAAGAGAAAGAATACAAAAAAATGGACCTGTAAAAGTACTTTCAAAAATAAAACCAAAAATTGTATTAAAAAAGACCATGAAGGGGAATTGGAAAAAGGGAATCAAAGAATGCTAAATTTCTCACTTTAAGGTAGAATAAAGGTTTGTTCCTAAATTTAGGATTTCATTTTGGGAGTAATATGTTTCTTTTTCATGCATATTTTCCAAGTTCCCTAAAGAATATATTTTACGGTAATAATTAGCAAGACAAGTTTTTGACGAAATAGTGCACTAACCAGAATGGCACTTAGGCTGAAAGAGGAGATGCAAATAGGGAGATGATGATTTCCTAATAAAGTCAAGTCTCCATAATTCTGTAGACTAAAAGAATTTTTGCAAAATAAGAACTTTTGAAAACTAAGTATTTGTTTTATTATGGTTAATGGTTATAATATCTGAAATTCAAAGTCAGAGAAGCTAAATATGTTTGAATCTTAGATAAAATAGGAAAGCAGTGTCACTTTCATAATGAATAGAACATCAAAGTCAGTGTGTATGTGTGTGTGTGAGAGTGTGTGTGTGTTCACACAGATTTCCACAACCACACATGACAATTGCACGTTGCAGGAATACTTTAGTTCAAAATCATATTGTCATTGTTATCTTCCTTTTACAATATTCACTGAGATATGTGGTATTTCATCAGTCAAGTCAATCTAAACTTAAATTCTATATATTGTTTTTGAAATATGTCTGCGAACAGTCTTACAATTTGAACTCCTAAATTGATTTCCAACTATATTTCACAATTCATTTGGTGTGTGAAAAAATATTTTCTCCCTTATAATTTTTTAGATTACTGACCCTAATAAAATGTGTATAGTTTTCACTATCAATATTATGTTTTTAAAGGCTAGAACAATTATATTATTGGCTTTCAAGTCACTACACCATAAACAAACTTAAAAAATCCACTTGTATCAGGTGGCTGATAAACTTACATATTAAAACTGCAGAAGATACCACATTGAAAAATTATATTGGAGTGAACAAATGACTAAAGTATCAGAATTGCATTGCTTAAGTTCACTGGTATCTTACAAACCCCATGCTAAAGGAACAGATTATCCATCAGAGAGAATGAACACATTCTAAGCATAGAATTTATCAAGAAGGCAATCTTTAGCACCAATTTTTCTTTTGATTTTTGATCACTTTGAGTACAAAAAATGATGGGATTCACTAGAAACAATTTTTTTTTCAGAATAAATTGCAGCCTCTTAAGTATAATATCTACTAGAAAAAAGCTAAATCAAAGAACTCATTTCATCTATTTTTCTTTCTGCAGATCAGATATATTTATGGTACTGTATAAGGTACATGTTCCTGGGCCTTTGGATGTGACAGCATCAAAAACTAACTGTATAGCTAAGTAAAACACCTTTCATATGCTTTTAATTATCTTTTCCTGGACATGCTAACTTCCTGGATAAGTCTAGTTAGCAACAAATGTGGTAGAAAAATTAAAACATATTCATTTTGACCCTTTCTGTTTTTAATCTCACATTCAAAATACTGGACAGAAATAATATCTATGAGATATAACTCCATAACTCCACAACTTCAAACAGAAGTGCTTGTTTCTTTGGTGCAAGCTACAATTCAAGCATTCATATTTAAATAATGACTATTGATCTACATTAAATTTAAAAATTTCATCTAGCATTGAAAAAGTCATTGTTAATAAACTAATAAAACTGGAATGGAGCATATGATAAAGAAAACTGATTCCAAAAGTTAATTAATTATATTTTGCTTATTTCTCCTATAATGTGCATGTGGTATTAAACTTCTTCATATCTGAGCTATCATAAAAACAGAGAGTAACATTCTTAGAATTTAGGAGCTTAAATCTCAACCTTAAGTATCAACGAAATACGCATGTGATAAAACACAAACCAAAATACCACATAATTATCAATGACACCAAAATAAAACACATTTACATAAATGAAAATGAGTCAATTTATGCAAAATTTTACAAGTTCCTAAATGCAACTTTTTCCCTTAGTCATGTCTTTTTTTTTGTTTACAACGTAGGCACTTTACTAATATAAATTTCTATAATTATAATTCATGCATCATCAGCATTAAAGAATTAAAATCGAAACTTGGGAATGCCATGATTTTGTTGATGAGGGGACATTTTTGACTCAGTGTTCCAGCTGAGAGTCATTTAACAGTGGGAAACAGAATAGAGATCTAGATTAGTGTTCTTAACAGAGTAATTTTGTTCCCTAGAAGACATTTGGCAATATCCATAAACATTTTTAGCTGTTGCAACTTTGGGAGAGTGGGGCATGTTACTAACATCTCCTGATTGGGAAGAGTGCAGGGATCCAGCTAAATAACTTACCCTAAAAAGGAAAACAAATATTTATCTAGTCCTAACTGGCAAGTTGAAAATCTTTGCTTTAGATGAAAAGCCATTTGGATAAAGGGGGCAAGTTTATCAGGAATCATTAATTTTTATATAACATCTCCACCAGAGCTTTAATGAATCATTTAGGAAGAATTTTGTTAATGGAAGAGGTTTATACACTTGGATTTCTAGTTTTTATATGAATTTTTGTAATAGGGAATTGGAATAGGAAGAGAGCTGTAGAAATAGAAAACATTTTCAGAAGTTGAGAATTGTTTTTGTCCTGGAAAGACTGAATGTAAAGTCACTTCAAATAAAAACTGTAGAGTCTGATGTGGACTTTTAACCAGCATAGGCTAGTGCAGCTAATGTGCAAATAATGCTTTACAATGTAAAGCTGTTATAGATGGAGCCCAAGGTCTACTGAGTTCATTTGAGTATGGCTTTCACAATGCCCTGGTAAAGTAACAGCTCATCAATGTGAGGCCCCAAGTGTTAGCTGCATATCATAAATAGATTGACATCATTTTTATTAATATTTACTATCAGGATCACATCAATGTTGGGAGTATGTTTCTTTCAAATGATAACTACAGTTGCACTCACACATACCTAACACTGAATATTTAATAGCTTCTTTGTTGTGGTTTGAAAAATGATGCAGTAGAATCAACCTGTCCCTGGAGAGTACGTTCTAAGGATATTAAAAACAAAAACAAAACTTGCCAGGTGTGGTGGTGCAGGCCTGTAATCCCAGCAACTCTGCAGGAAGGACAATTACAAGTTCAAGGCCTGCTTCAGCAACTTAGCAAAACCCTCAACAACTTAGGAAGACCTATCTCAAAACAAAAAGTAAAAATACTGGGATGTGCTTAGTGGTAAAGCACCCCTGGGTTTAATGTGCAACACCCAAAACAAAACAAAACACGAAAACTACCATGGTCACTGAAATTTCTGGAAATATCTAAACCACACAATAAAAGGAGTTTTCTTATGTTTAAAAACTACCCAACACAAGCACTTAAATATGTAGAATTTCATTTAAATAAGTCAGTCAACAATTTTTTATAAAGTATTTAACACTTCATTGTAGAAACATAGGCAAAATGACTATTATAACCAAAATGAAAAATACTGTTCAATTTAAAAAATGTACTTAAACAAGAACCTGAAAAAGTTTATGATATGCATAACATTGTTCAAGCAAAATTGCACTAGTATTACATAAATCAATAGTTTATAAAGGCCTCAATATGGCAAAGTTTAGAAATAGGTAGTATGCATGCACATAGTACAACAAAAAGTCTCCTTATAAAACATCAGTTTTTAATGCTTGTACAAAGGGATAAAGAGCAACCACAAACATATTTTTCATCTGTTAGGTTAATACATTATGACAGCTAAAAGTCAGTCATGTCTATCAGAGGAACAAAAAGCCCTCCACAACTTGTGAATAAATCTTTTGTGCCTTTAAAGATATTTGTATAAAAATGCTATCTTTTTTTATACACCTTAAATAAATTGTACTTGTTTAATCAAAGTTTGAGAACAAAGAAACAAAAGAAGTGAATGGGGTCCATGTGTTTTGTATAACCAAAAACAAACCAGAGTACCAGAGCAACCGGTATGGCATTTATACTCTCCACCTTTGATCATGGTAGATAATTGTTCTATACCTTGGAAGAATATATTTTGGGTAGGGCAAATAAGGGATTAATCATACTGTTACTTGAAAATATTTACCAATTACTCTATACCAAAATGGCTGTTTTATGGCTTCCTTTTGACTTAGCAAAAGAATGCATTCCCATAATTGAAATTCTGTCTCATCAATTTGTGTGCTTATCTATTATTCTGTAATGTTCAGTGTGGTAAGGGGTGGGTTGGGCCAATCTTCCACAAAATGCACGTAACTCGGAAGAAGTACATAATACATGACTACCCAGTGCCCTGTTGTGCTCTAGGCTGGCTATTCACCTCAGGATTGAGGGAGAATCAAAGGTCTTATCCCACAGCAAGTGTGATCTGTCCACTTCTGGTTATTTTTTTGCTATGCTCTACCACCTAAATATAACTATGGCTTACAGGGTATTTGCATTTAGCATATCACAGAGTTCACTAAATTTTGGAATATGTAAATCATCTGTTTTCATGCAAATTATTAATTTTATGTATATTTTAAAGTTTTGTCTCAAAATTCTCATCTATCACTTGGCAATCTAAGGCTAATTTCAAAGCAGGTGATGCTGAACTTGTGAGGGTTATATATTTTCAGCAGTATCTGAATCAATCTTCATGGGCACAAAGAAGAGAGTTGTCCATTTAATTATTCTTCCATCAATTTAAACAGAAAAATAAAATGACATTGTATTATAGCTTTTAGATCATATGATGAAAAAGTGCAGAGATTCTCTTTGTTGATTAAGTAGAACCCAAAAAGTTCATATAAAATAGATTGCTCATATTCACACTACAAAGGAATATGTTGTTTTTAATTTTAACAAATTCAAAGGTGTGTCATATCAGCAGCATTGTTGTAAATTGTACTGTAGTGCAGTTCTTTTTCATAAAAATACCATACAAATGGTCAATCAAAAGTCATCAGCAAAAAATAAAACCCAAAAAACTCAGAAAACAATTAACTAGGAGAAAGATAAAGGAAGAGGTAATGCTGATGCCAACACAAGTATAATACTGTTGGAACATACAAAAGTAATCCTTATATTTTATACATTTATACAGCATATAAAAGGTATCACTGATTATGCCACTGTCTCTCTTATACCAATTTCTATTTTCTTTGGAAGCAGTTCTTTTCTTTCATCAACACTTCCTAAGGAGTTTCGACAATTTTGCCCATCCATATACAATTTTGCATACACCGGGTTGGAGTAATTAGTTGGCTGAAGAAGAAAAAATAAATATAATATTATTATCAGTTGATGGCATTACTTACTTTGTAGTTTGTCAATCTCAATGTTATAAAATGTACCTGTTGTGCATTCAATATTCTAAGTAGTACATATTTAAATGAAACTTAAATTCTGTTTTAGCATGGTATTAGGTAAAAACAAAATTTTATGTTTTTCAGGTAACTCATGAGGCTAACATGAGCTTTGATGTAAAATGAAAAGCCAGAAGAAATCATAGGGAAAGCTATGCTTACTAAAATTTTACTGTAAAATGGTAAAACAAATCATCATGTTTTTAGCCACATGTCTTCTGTGCCCTACCACCACTACCACTTATTGCTAATGCACACCCATCAGTGGAAGGTAAGATGGGTATACAGAAAGTCATCTAATTGGTTAGTGTTTGTATTTTTTTAGTGTGAATTTAAATCAAGCATATAAAGGCAAATAAAAGTAAAGGAATACATCACTGAAATACATTTCTGAATAATGACAATATTTTTGCTTCAACAACCTATATGCATTTGGGCTCTTCTAAAGAATTGTGAAGTACTGTTTTATTAAGTTTCAAATACAAATATTTTGAGATAGAATTTGGAGCCTGTAGCAGTGACCTCTTTCAATTGGAAAACATACACATTGTTTAACAAATTGCAGTTTAACTTAAGAAAATATATAGTTTTTGCTTTTGTTGTTGTTTTGGTTCCATCTGTTTTTTTCCCAAAAGCATACATTGAGCCTTAGTTACAACAAGAAAACATAATCTTTGAGCCATGCAAAGGAGACAAACACCATAGATAATGAGAATGAAAAGCATTTGATGAGAGAAGAAGATGGAATACTCATCCTTAAGAATTCTGATATCACATTTTATCCCTTTTTTGCGTAAAATGAGCTATATAACTTTAGAATAGCTTTCTCTAAATACATTATTTAATTAAAAAATAAAAATTGTTTTATTAGACCATCCCTGACTTCTCAACATAACACATTTTGAAGTATATTTATATTTGCACATAAAATTTATTTATATTAAGTAAAGCATTCGATAAAAATGCTTGAAACTGAACAAATTTAAATAATTCAGTTTAGAATTCTGGCTAGAGACTCTTTTCTAAGAACAACTAATACTCAAATACTCAACTTCGTTGTAAAGGGGCTATAACATTTTCAAATCCAATAGAAGAGATATTTCTATGTAATAACTTGCTCTGAATGATAACGTATCTTACATGTAATCTTGTATAGGCAGGACACATAACATAAACCTCTAATTTTTATGCTGTTTAGAAATCTCTAGTTAATTAAAAAGTCATTAAGGACAAGCTTCTATCTAAGTCAAGTAGTTATTCTGATTGTGAGGGATTCTATGATGGAATGGATATGGAATAATGAATTTCTTCTCTCACCCCAGCAGTTAGTGGTCCTTTCAAATCAGAGTTTAGGTAGATGGGCGGCGCTGTGTGTGGAAGCTTGAAAGCACTGGGCCCTCCCCCTATATACCTGGCCTGTATATAAACAGAGAATTTTAGTTTCTCATCTAATATCATGGAACAATTTTTCATTGATATGTCATGTTAAATCAGAAAAAAAAAACATTAAAAATTTTCTTAGCCCGAGGTCATGAGCAGTGTTTTCAGGGTAGCTTTTACAGCTTAAGAAAGAAATATTAATTGAGTTTTTGCTTCCTGGGTATTCATTTCAGTTACGTTCAGCTTACCAACAATTGTCTATAGTCTGTAAATTTGAATTTGGAATCAACCATATACAAATTAATTATAATTTTCTGGAAAAGAAAATCCAAATCTTAAAGATTGAGATGAATTTTGGGGAAAAAACCTGTAATTATTATTTTTTGGACTCTTCAGATTATTCTGTGGTTATGTCCATAGTCAGATTTATTTTATTAATTTCAGTTAAGTATTTAAATCCTTTTGATTATAAGGCATCACTGAACTTGCAATGTTAAGCACTTCAAAAATAACAAAAATGATGATTCTACAAAATTTTTCTTTGTAGTTGATTACATCATACATGTACCAAGGTACTGCAACACAGTGGTACTCTATGGAATTCATTTCATCATTAAGGTTGCTTTGATGTGACCTTTGGCTTTTTATTATCATCCCTATCTCTTAAGATTCTGTTCTGTAGTTACCTCTTAGGTGATAATTCATACTTACATTCAAACATTGGAAGCCAGCTAAACTCAGCCTTCTGTGACAGATTCCATTCAATTTTGGTTAGTCATTGAGCAAATTGGTAAATAAATATTTATTGACTATTAAGTGCTAAATACATTAAAAATATATTTGAAGGGCACTGAAGCATAGTTTTATTCTCCCAGAGTGAATGTGTAAAAAATTTTAAATGGGATTCTAAAATGCTGTTCTTTTTAAGTATACAAAATTGGATTAATTCTATCACTAGAAATAAATATGATGAAGGAAAATGAGGACTCTCCTTCACGTAAAAACTGAAAAGTGTTTTAAATATGTTTAAAGTATGTCTCTCAACAGTTCATATTATACTTTATATTTATTCCTAAGAAAAATCCAAAGAATCTCAAAAGTCTAATTTTTTAATGTCTTTCTTCTTCATAGACAAATTATCAAATAATAATTTACAAAGTATATATAGTCTTTAAATTTCAAGAACAAAATAAGATTGTGAGGATTTATTTCATGAAAAAGTCAGATGTAGGAGTTAATGACAAAATTATTTCTAGTTAGGAAAATATCATTATAATGTTCTCTGAGAGTATAAATTTTAATCCTGCAAAAAGGATTGACTGATATTAATTGAAGTATTTGACTATCAATTTCTGGCTCAGAAAGTCTAAGCATTAATTCAGAACCAGATTGAGTATATGAGACCCTATTCAACTCCTTTAGGATTTGGTGTCACTACAAGTTTAAACTCATTTGGTTATATATTGGTTACTTTGATTATATAAAATTAAAAGTGTATTGTGGACAAAGTATCTTTAATAAATCAGAAAATAAATAAATATTTAATAAATTAATAAATAGACTAAGAAAAATTACTCCAATATTAGCAAAATGATACTGAGTTTAAAGAAATAAATATTCTAAAATTGTCATTCAAAATATTCAGGTAATTCAGTGAAGGAAATCTTTGCAAGTTTAATTTATCTGGATAATTCTATCAAGTGAGAGTATAGTAAGTAATAAAAAGTAAAAGAAACCTTAAATAGACTATGAATGTTTAAGCTATATGTATCAATGATATGTTTCAAATCAATATAGATAAAATACCAGGTAGAGAAATATTTTTCAAAAGTGATTTGAATACAAAGAAATCAAGGGACACAGCTTAGTGGTTCTTCAATGGAACATTATTGGAGATGAAATAATTATTTTAACAATGAAGCACTGTACTCTTTTTTATTGAAAAACAAGTCAACATTTACATTAAGCTGTATATTTAGATATGCTAACACTTTAGCATATTTCATTAGGATAATATTTTAAATGAATTGCACATCTTTATGAACTAAGTGAATAAATCTGTATATTTTAATGTTAACCTGCATGCTTCAAGTGAATGCAGGTCATAGTGTATTTTTTAAAAAGAGAGGCTGTATCATTCTTTGAATCATAAAAGTTGTTATGAAAATTTTAGATATAAAAATGATGAAATTCAAGACCATATAATAGAGCTTCAATTCAAGAAAGTTCATGCTCACTGTACATTATCTTAAGCTTTATTACCTTTGTTGGATCTATCATAAAACCAGGATCTAAAAGACCTCCATCGTTGTGGTCATGATCCACCTCATACATGTTATAAGATGGATTACCAATTTCTACATTTATTCCTCCATTGATAATGGGTTGTCTTCTAATTGTTTTTGTCCTAGAAAATGTGAACATTAACATAGGTGTGAATTATACAAACACCACAACTTAAGGTATATGAAATGATCATATTTATAGATATACTGACTTATTTTAATAAAACTGATGAGGCATTTATAAGTTAAAATCATTTGCAATAAATTGAGGAAGTGATATTTGTCATGTTAGAGAGGAACCAAAACCACATATTTTGATAAATAATTTTCCAATTACTTTGATTTAATAAAAATGCGCTGGAAATAAGTTTCTCCTAAATAGCTAATGCTATGGGAGGCAGAGGATTCTCTTAAGTTCTAGTTTCTGAACACAATTTGTATCATCAAAACACAATTTGTAGTTCTGTCTTATGTTGCTAGTGTTCATTTTCCTATTTTTTATGTGTACAAGAAAATGTCTCCATTCAATCTGAAAACTATCCCTAAGAAAACACTGATGAAACTTTGAAATAGAGTATTTTAACTCCCAAATTATATGACTAGAATCCTAATAATCCATAATTAAAAAACTAACTCACCAGCTCTCAGTTCTCAGATTAGGCCCCAATAAAAGCCCATTCCTTTTGGCTCTATATGACTGTACTTTCACATCAATTGAAATAATGATACTTCCAGCCAAATATAAACTAAATACACCATCTGCTAATGAAATTCACAATTTACATACATATTTAATATCATTCTATTTACATTACTAATCATACACAGTAATATAATAAAATATACTTCAGAGGCCCTGACGTTTTACGGAAAGAATGTTGAAATTCTAAGGAGTATGGCCCTTATTAGTTTTGAAAGAATACATAAATGGAACCATTCTATCAACATAATACGAGGGAAGATTTGAGTAAATTACAGTCACGTAAAATAGTGGGTTAAAAGAGTTTGTAAAATGTAGGATATTGTAGTAGGAATAATTAAATCATGGTATAAGAAATTTTTTTAAATAACTATATTTATGCAACTTTTTCATGATTTATTCACTAACTATTAACCTAGAACACTGAATCTTACCTTCTTTTTCTCTTACAAAGAACTAAACCAATTACTAAGGTGGTTATCAAAGTCACCAAAAGGACAAGAGGTACAATGATGGCAATGCTTCCTGGAAAATAAATGAAAGAGAAGATAAATAATTAAATAAAATGAAGAAAGACTGACATAACTAAGCACTTTATGCCAAAACATTTTGTCATTTATATACTGAAAATAAACTTGGCCCAAATTTGTATTCTGAGTTCATTACTATGTTACTAATACATTGCTTTCCTATCAAACACACAGTTTTCTGGGAATATTTCTTTAGATGCCTTTCATTTATATATTGCAGTTAAAAACTTGGAGATTAGAACTGGTGACTTCTTTGTCAGCCTGGGTTTACTGATTCCCACCATACACATTTACTTGCTATAATGCAAGGACATGCTGGTAACTACTTATAAATCAAATGTGACAGAATAGACATTTACACAATTGCACTGGCCACATTCCCACCCTTAGATTTGTTCTCTTAGCTATAAATATTTTCTGACCATGAGTACAAGTGGAAAGTTTGATAGTAGCCTGGAAAAGAAAAGGGAAAGTAAGGGTTGGATTTGCATGGACCTGGGCTTAAATATCAGTTTCACAAATTACTGGAAGAGAGGCCTTGAGTAACTTTCTCATACTCTTTGCAGCTCCCATTCTTCACCAATAACCCAGGGACAAAGAGACCTTTAGCTGTTTGATTTTTTTTTAAAGGGTGGGGAAACAGTTCTTAAGTTCTAGGTTCTGAATAGTTTCATCAAAACACATTTTGTGGTTTTGTCTTATGTTGCTAATGTTCATTTTCCCATTTTTTTTTATGTATACAAGAATAGTTTTGGTGCATGGTGGTGCACGCCTGTGATCCCAGAAACTCAGGAGGCTGAGGCAGGAGGATCTGGAGTTCAAAGCCAGCCTCAGTAAAAGTGAGATGCTAAGCAATTCAGTGAGATCCTGTCTCTAAATAAAATACAAAATAGGGCTGGGGATGGGGCTCAGTGGTTGAGGGCTCCTAAGTTCAATCCCCAGAATCCCCCAAAATAAAAAAAAATTACTTTTTATTACACTAAAATGGATCTCCAAAGATTTGTCTTAGTTTATGCAGCTGAGCTGAGGGTAAAAAGAAAACTGGAAAAGTCTTTGCCTCCTTTTCTAGGCTGGAAATAAGGACGAACTATTATTACTGTTGTTGTTGTTGTTGTTATTACTATTATTTTAGTCAGATAAGTTAGTAGACAACAATATCACTTCATGGATGTTCTTAGCAGGAGGATACACCCACAGTTATATGTCACTTATGTCATGAAGAAAATAGAATGCAAGGGTTGCTTATTAACAGGAGTATTAAGTAGCTCAATCACTAACTAATGTTAGTTTTTTTAGCAGACAAATATTTAGTGACAATGAAGCAAAGGTAAACATTGGGCTGATTCATTCAAGTCAGATTAATCAGTGGTTTGCATAAGCAACAAAGCAATCCAACAAAAAATAAAATTTAATATAGAAATTTGGAATGACTAAGAAATGGAGCATTAAAAATTATTACTAAGAATCTATTAAGTAGAATTTTTCTCTGCAAATGCATGTGCATGTAAAAGTACTGAGTAGAAGTTAATGGCTATCTTATGAATAATAAGCAGCCACTTAGGGACTTTCATATAGAAGTATAGATGTGTTTTAATAGTTCTAGCAAGAGGTGACCTGGGTGAGATAGTCCATGCCTCAGTTTACTAAAAAAAAAAGAAAAGTCATAATTAAGGAAATTTCATATATAAGACATTTTCTAAGTTGAAACAAGAAATAACTTGCATAAAATAACCAAATAACAAGCTCTTGTATACACGAAAAAATATGAGGCAAATTCCTTAACTACTTTTTAAAATGTAAAATTCATTTTGTTGTTTCATGTTACCAGGACTATACAACATAGTGAGTTTGATATTATAATACCTCATTGATTTTGGGAAAGTGAACTTCATACCCATATGCAATTTATTAGCAATTAATGAAAGCAGAGAATCTGGCACCTTGGATAGTAATTAACATTTGTTCACAAATTTTAAATATCAAGGAACAGCTTGGTTTCTTCATAAGCTATGACTTCAACTGATTGATTGTGATTGTATAAATATCTTCACTTCATTATTTATTCTTTTCTGCTAAAATTTGTATAACTGTTAGATGTAAAATGCCTACCAATATTGGTTTTGACTATATAAAATTTCTTTTCCCCTAATGAAATTATAAATAATTTAGAAAATTAGATTTTACTTTTTCCACATAGTTTCTTATGCATGCCATAAAACAAAGGATTTCTTTTTTCTTTTATTTTTCTCACCACCGATGGGAGTTGCAATCCCATATATTACAGCTCTGTTTAAGATCCTAGACTTCTGATATGTTTATGAAACCAATCAAGGTAACTGCACTCAGTGCCAACAATAAATAATACAGGGTAGCAGTTTTGCAATTTTTAAATTTTTTGTAAAATAGTTTATATTGATGGAAACGTCTAGCAACTACACATATTTTTAAAAATTATAAATGAGATATTTATCAAAATAAGTATCTTTCCAAGTAGCATATCTAGCCATAAATGTAAATATTGTGTTATTAACATAAAACTATCTGAGCCTATTGCAAGTGAATTTTAGCAGTACATTATTGATGGATTATTACAAACACATAAAAAATGTATAGATTGCACTTGTTAAGAGTAGGGGAGTTGGCTCAGTAACTTTTTCATGCAAAATAGGATGAGTCTTCCTTTGCAACATGTCCTGAAGTCCCATTATGTACCAGTTTTCCATTAAAAGGATGAACTGCATTTCCACCTTGCTATGAGGAAGAGTTTCCTTCCTGGGAGAGGTGGATAGTAGACTAGAGCCTGGCTACTTCTGTTCAAATCCTATTGGGAACAAAACCTTGGGCAAATTACTTTTCTTTGGTCTCAGATTACTCAGCTATAAAATGGATAACACAGAAAGTATTATGTGCATGCATAATGAGTAATCTTAAATATGTATTTCCCATGGTACTCTGTTCATGCTGCTATTTTATGTTTTTCACAATATATTGTTAGTATTAGTATATATATATATTTAATATTTTTAATTGTAAATGGACATGATACCTTTATTTATTTATTTTTATGTGGTGCTGAGGATTGAACTCAGTGCCTCACATGTGCTAGGCAAGCACTCAACCACTAAGCTACAACCCCAGTCCAGTATTAGTTTATTTTTAAGCTCTTTGAGGGCATGGAAAGTTTGTTTCTCTTTGCTTTGCAGATAGCACGGTTCTAAGTATGTCCTGTGGGCGATGTATTTGAATTTTATTTAGTAAATATATCTTAAGTGCTTGTTATGGCCCATATACTAATGTATACTCTCCTTTCTCAGAAGATACAAATGAACTTCCTCTTCTACTACTTGATGCTTATCAAGGGATGACAAATAAATGGGCTTATTCAACACCAGAAATACTACCTTATGGAAACCAAGCGCTGCCCTGGGACCATAAAGGATGTGCACCCAACATGATCTGGATATAGGAGGATTGTGTGTCTCTGAGAACTGAAGGAAGAGTCCTCTTCAGTTCCCTGAAGACAAAATGAAAACCTGGGAGGTTAACATTAAGGAGGAATAAATAGTCTGGTATGTAGAATGCATAGTGCTGGAGGAGATATGGCTGTAGAGAAAAACAAGTGAGGCTGTGAAAGCCATATAAATGAGCTGGTCATGTGGACTTCTGGAAAAAAATGTTATGCTGAGCTCAGTCTTCCCTTGCCAGTATCAATCTTGGCTCTTTTTGTTTGTTTCTTTTGCAGTCAATCAAATGTCACAATTGTTTATTCATTTGTATGTTTACTTATTTGCTTCCTCATTTTATTGCTTTCTACCCACTAGAATCTCAGTTTCATGAGAAAGGGCATTGTCTGTCTGTTGTACTCATCTAATCTCTGGGGCCCAGTGCAGTCCTTGACATTTGATAGAAATTTGATAAACATCTGCTTTCAGAGAATTAGGGCAAATGCATTGTTGTGTTGCTTTTTCAATTCAATCCTGTATTTGTGAATTTGTGACTCTTGATGTCTTATAGCCAATGACCCCCTGACAGGTATCTCATCTCTAATATCACACAGTAAACTACAGCATCTCTACAGTACTGGCCCACAGAATGTTAAGAGTATATTTTTATCTTCTTTAATTTTAGCAGATACTAAAAATGGCACAATTCAAACTTTGAGCATCTAATCTCAAAAACTTTATGTGAATTTCAAATAGGGGTATGTAATGAATATTTTATCAAACTGAGTTTAGAACTCTTCAAAGTATCTTCAGAAGAGTCAAACTAGCTTTTTCAAGTGGAACCTACGCACAAAGCCCTGGGATAATAATCTACCTAATTACACAGGCTGGTTTTCAGATACTTTAAACATCAAGGGCCAGAAAACACCTGTACCACTACTCCAAGATAATTAAGGAAGCTGTGCATGAATTAGAAAGGTGAATTTCCATGCAAATTGACAGTAGTTAGGCTAACAAAGGCAACGTATTCTTGACGATGCTGAGGTCCAATAATTATGAGATACTTCATCTTAAATGCAAATGCAAATTTGAAAACATAGTCTCAAAATATAAATCTTTCTCATTGAATTGTCTTCCTACGACGTATCCTCAAGTTTGAGGAATGTTTAGCAATTGTTCAAAATAACTGGATTTTACCTGAGAGAATACAAGTAAATCTCATACTATAACAAGGATCAGTTTATCTTTTTCCTCCTTTCAGAACAATTGAGGCAAATTTCTTTAAGCAAAAAATGTCTGATGATAACACCTTCTAATCGAGTCATTATCTGGTCAACTTTCTCCTAGTCTGTGATAATTTGACATTTACGTAGCTAATAGTCCTTTCAATGTGCATTGATACTTCCATTAAATTTAATGACTTTAAATCAGTGATGGAAGAAATAGTCACAGAATCTTTGGGAGCAAGGTTACAACAGCTTGCAACTCCTCCTATTTGTTGTCCTTTAGTTAATAACTGTTACCTGTAATAAGAGGCATTTCCTCTTAAGGGAGGTTCTTGCCCATCATTGGAGAACCCATTCCTCAATTAAAACATCTGAAGCATCCTTCTTTGAACCATTTTCCAAACATCTAACTTTTCCTTTGAGGATGGACCTCATAGAAAATTTTTGTTTGAATTTTTGTTTGAATATTCAACATTGTATTCTATTTTCTTCTTCTTTTCAAGAATTTTACAAATAGTATAAATTATTTTTAACTTTCCAAAAGTCTATCTTATTTATATTAATAACTGAGAATTGCTATTAAAAATGGTTCAAGCATCTTAACTTCAAATCCCAATTTATAAATTCAGTGCATTTTACTGATTGGTAACATCAAATGCATTTTTTATTTTTAAAAATGCTCTTAATGATTGTTGAGCTTTGCAAATAGTTTACAAAATCACATTTAAATTAGTATGCCTCCAGAATTATTGCTCGTAATATTAGTTTGAGCCACAAGATCCTTGGAAGAAGAGGAAGTACTTTTTTTTTCTTTTCTTCTCTTTTTGTGTATCAAATTCAGAAGGCATTTTTTGCCACATCTAACATTTCATGAAACAATTCCCTAAATCCCAAGTGCCCTAGTCCTACAAATTATGTGCCCATAGCTTCCCTAAGGGCAGCTCCCTTCCCTGACCTAAAGATGGCACGCATCTTCTAAGGTAAATACAAATGCTCCATGACCAAAGATCAGAGGTGAGGGTTACCTTACTCCTTCAAATTAAAATATTCACAACCACAATATTTATTCTAGATCCCATATGTCATGTTTCAAAGATGGTCATGATTATAAAGCCAAATTAATCTGTGAATGATGCAGGTATGGAAAATGTTGCTTGATGTACTTCAAGTAATGATAGAAACTCTTTGGCAACAGAGACAACAAATAGGTACATCAGCAAACACTAGAGCCTCCTTTTAGGGTACAAAAATCATGTAGCATATTTTTCACTTATTTTAATGAATTCTGTATCTCCAGCAGTGAAAGAGTAGTAAAAAAATACAAAAGTAAATGTCGGTCTGTCGGGGATATTATTTTTCCTTCTCAAAAAAGGAAACTACTCACTCGGTATACATTACAAATTATTTCAACTCTTTCCACGTAGGGTCAAATTAATAAAAATATGTGTTAATTTGTTAATAATAAGAAGTTTTACTTCAGACTTTGCTTTTAAAATTTTTCATAACAGCCTTTAAATTTGTCAAAAAATAAACAACAACACAATGCTGATGGTCTAGACCTGCCCCCAAATGACAGCTGCACAAAGCAGGCTTGGAAAAATGTTCACATATATTTTAAAGCACTTCAAAACCACTATTTTAAAGACAAAAAAGCTATAAGTCAATATTGATACTTATTAAGTGCTTGATAATTTACTTCTCTTTAAACTAATCAATCCAGTCTGGGTTTTCAACAACACATTGAAATGCATTTCAAGAGGACATACACTTTGCACTAATTAAACAGAATCCCTTTTCTTCCTGGAGCATTCTCACATCCATTGTGGTATTGTGCAACCTTTGTAGTTGATGGCTATTTTCTAAGAAAAGTCAATGCTAGGTTTGCAGATGTGCACCATGAAAACTGTCAAAAAAGCACATAAATGCTGAATACTCACACCAGAGAAGAACTCAATGCTTCCTCTTTCAAAAACACCTGGATTTCGACAATCTCTTGAAAACTTCGATGAAGATTTTCTAAGTGTCCACTCCTTCAGTAATGGCATTACACACACACACACACACACACACACACACACACACGTATGTATATATAATTTCTATACTATGTAAACCATACAAGATATTATTCTGAGGAACTTACTGGTGCTGATATGATCAGATTTGCTGCTCTTTGGGGCTGGCCTCTCACACTGTGTGCCTGACCAGTTCGTGGAGCATCTACAAAGATCCAAACAACAATAACAACAAATTAGTAAATAACAAAATCCAGGGGCCTGTTAATGTAGAAACTGCAATTGAAATGACAAAGCAGCCAGTCATCACAGATTGATAAATATTGAGTAGCGATTCCTGCATATTGTCAGTATGCTGAGGGTAAGTCCAATTAGACATCACTGGCTGAACTACCTTTTAAAATTAAGATTTATAGCTATTTTTCTTCATTGTTCAACTTAAAATGGCACACTTAATAGCAATATTGAAGTCATGGTAAAAATTGGAAATTAAGAATTTCTGAATATTACAAGTTGTCATTAGAAAAATTGTGTTTGCATCCTTCTTTATAAGATTCCATGATTTGTTTTTCTGGTTATCTAAAGTTCAAGGTGGAGCTAACTACCAAGTGCAAATGGTCATCTGTCTCAGAGTTCAGGTTGCAGAATATTTTTCCTAACCAGAGATAGGAAATTATAGTGCCTTTCCTTTTTAAATCATACTTTTATTAGTACAAAACCATGAGAATGTGTTCAAGTTTTTATTCACAAAAGTCATTTTCTCCATATAAGTATCATGACAGTATTATGAAAAGTCTAGTAAAGGATACAAATAATAATTCTGATTAAAATTCATTCTTTAAACATAAATCAAAATCATATAATTAGGTGGTCGCATCAAAATAAATGCTGCAACAGTTTTAGTTGGTGCTTGAACAATGCCTATTGGCTAACACAGATGCTTTTATGAATCTGTCAGAGGAAATCCACAGAGAAACAATTTAATTGGCCTCACTTCTTATTTAAAATGACTGTCAAATACCACCATATCAAGAATAGCTGTACACAATAAAAGAACAACTTACAGAACCATTCCAAGTGGATCTTTGTGGGCACAGTGGGCCAAACTAAATAACTGCAATTTCAAGGTTTCTGTCAATTCTGTCACAGCCAATTCAGAGAGTTGAAACTATTTTCTGAACTAGGTTTCTATTATGCCATGTGCATTATTTGTGATTTTTGTGAAGCAGTACTGGCTGTCATAAAACATGGGTAAATTCCATAAAATCATCATACTGACAAACTCAAATCATGGACACAGAAATTTGTTTCCAAAAACGTATATTACCTTCAGCATAATTGACAAGCATATTCCTATCCAAGAGTATAGTTATTTAATTAATAATGACAAATTACAAAACTATGAGCATGGATAATGATTTAAATGAAAATTAATATTATTATTTATATTATGATTCAGATCATCACTCATGCATTAGTCCAACTTTTCAGTTACCTCATAAGAAGCTTACATACTGTATAATTTTCTGCACATCACAATTACGCTAAGCCATACTACAAGTAAATCATTAAAACACTTAAATAAATTTTAAGTCCAGATCTATTATACTGTCTATATTATTGATGTGGGATAATGTAATGAGCACATTTTCATATAAGTAGGATAAAATGAACAATGAATAAAATATTTGAATATTATTTTTCTTTTTCAGTTGTGTTTTTTTGCAGGCGAATGATCTAGAAAAAAATATTCCAGTTCTTCATATTCCATATTCACAGAATATTCCATATTCTTCAAAGAATATTCCAATTCTTGACATAGTCCACAGAAAATTCAAAGTAACATGTTTAGGAACACAAAATTTCTTTTGGTTTTTATATAGCATTACATCTGTCAAATCTTCCTAACAGACCACTGAAAATGTTTTATACTCTCCAATGAAAAAATAATAGTGATTACACAGTAATTTAATTATATGGCTGTTGTATACAAGACTATGCACAACTAAATACTTACTTATTAAAATCTCAAATTTGCTCTTTACATTATCTCACTAAAAACCCAAAGTAAACTGGGATTCATCTCAAAGAAATGACCTGAGAAATATATTTTTTTTGTGCTACTATAGATTAGAACCTCTGGGGCTCATCATTACACTGATATGCTTTGAAGTCAAGAAGTGGAATTGCTTAGGAATTGGAGGATTAAATGATAATTGATCCAATTATGCTCCAACTTGACTATCATGTATTTTAAATGCTTTAGGAAATTATGAGAAAATATGCCTCTGGAGCTCTATACTGGCAAAGAGGGATTATTAAATATAGAGGATAAGGATAGTGCAATTCTTATTCTGTACTCTGGAATTGTTTAAGTAGGCTAGATAACATTTACCAACAATTTACCATGATTTCCTAATTTATCTGTGGCTGGGAACACAGTATTTATGATTGATAAAAATAAGACACCTTCTAGTGGTCACAAACCTCTTCTCTTTTAAATTATGGGAATGCATTTAAATTACCAATCTTCAGGGAATGTTTTACTTATTTTATACTGGAAATAATTCTCAAAGACTGCATTGGGGAAATAATTAATGTTAATAGTTATACATCTTAATCAACTGATGATCACCTTGCAATTCTCCCTCTACTACTTATAAAATGGTTTATGACCAAAGATAAAATAAGATATGTTCCACTGTTCTGCATTTGTTCCAGTCTTAAAAAATAATCACTTTTGAGATATTAAATCAAATAGAAATCATTATTCTTGTTTCCTATCTGACAAAATTACAACTTAAAGCATTTGCTGCTCCACAAGTTTTTCTTCCGATGGTTGATTTAAGACCAAGTATTTTTACCATCTTTATAGAAATTCATAAATCTTCATATCTAAGTAGACTACAATGATCAAAGCCATTAATGGCAGAGCATTTAAGAAATGGAATGTGTGCAGATCATCAAAATTTCCTGTCCAATTCCTCACTGAATTATTTGCATAATCATGCTCACTATAATTTCTCTGGCATTTGCTCTCTCATTTTCACTATTCCTCAAGAAAAATTCATATTGCATGCTCTGGTCATTTTTAAACCTACCCTGTTGTAATCCATTGCTCCCTATAACTCATCTAGGAACAGTTACCAGTAAGTTAGTTCTGCATAGCTCTCCCAAGAAATCCTTCAGTTTGGTGTTTGATGGCATTTGTCATCATCACAAACGTGTATTATTCATGTAAAAAATATTTGACAGTTGTTTCCTGCTTCCCTCTAACTTAAAACAATGAAAATCAGATTCATCCTATCACAACAGCACTCTGATTTTTTATAATATCATGAATTTTAACTAAATATTGTTGGATCAGATATAGACATTTTCTTTTTTTACTTTATTTTTAAATTTTAGTTCATTGTACACAAAAGGAGTACAACTATCATTTTTCTGGTTGTACACAAAGTAGAATCAGACAATTTGCATATTCATACATATATATAGGGTAAAGATGTTTGTCTCATTCTATTATCTTTCTTATTTAGTCAATCATCTGTCCTCCTTTCTTTATACCATCATCTAAATGTACTGTTTCTAGCAGCTTTGTGTAGCAGCTTACTTCCCTGAAGAATGGTTATTGATTTAGCATTCTGTGACTTCTCCCTTTACTAGGCTATAGACATTGAGCAAAAAGATTATTTACTGCTACATTGTGTTCCAATTCCACAATAACTGTATATATAAAATGCTCTTCATTACAATATATTTTGTGACATTTGCTTTATGTTCTAGACTAGAATCATGATCATCATCAAATTGAAAATTTTGTTAAAGTTCATATTCTGGGCTCTCACACATGAGTGATTTCAGTTAGCATATTGGAATTGTGGTCAGGAATCCATATTATATGGAGGTAAACTGATAATTCGCAAAGCATACTTTATAAAATGCTTGACATCAATACTATAGTCCCACATACTTTGTATTTACACCAAATATTATTCAATCAATTTTAAGTTTTAGTATGAGAATAATATGTATACCAACATGATTGCTCAAAAGATAAAATAATCTAGTTAGAAGTTCTTTAGATAGTACCTGGCAAACTAAGCGGTTTATTTAATTATTTATTTTTTATACTTAATTCTCATCTGAATGTCACTATATGAAATACACAGCTAATCTGTCATGTCCTTTACACTTTTTATGATTATTATACAGCTACTGCATTTTTGTTTCAATTATAATTTTCTGCACCATACAAGAGTACTGTATGTAAAGGTAAGATTGCAAAATATTACAAGAAGATACCATAAACACTTTTAGAATATCAAAATAAGTTTGACTGATCCAAGGGAATGAAATACAATCTTTAAAATGGAATTTATTATGTTTAATAACACAAATACAAGACATATAATTAATCTGTCCAAAATAATGATAGCCCTGAAGTAGCACAGTGATAATTACAGAGAACTGAAATGAGATATAAAATACTGAATATGTACTAAAACCTTTAGGTATTATCTTTCATAGTAACAATGATCAATTTATATCAACTGCTCCTGTCATAAGCAGAAATGTGGTCTAGAGTCACTCTGGGAGGATTTCTAAACAAAATAATGAGAATAATACCTGCTTTCTCTTTTCATCAAATTTAAAGGTCATGGGACTCCTCTGACCATAGTGAAATTCAAAGGTGAACCTTAAAGCAATTTTAAATTGAATTTTTCCTCATATATATGTGTGAGGTTGCCCTTATTAACCATGATGATAGAAGCACTCCAAAAGAAAAATCTTTTAATATACCCTTCTGTATCTCCACATAGGAAAAAAATGACAAAAAGGAACTTAAGGAGACTTGGAAAAACAGTGTCATGCATATCTCAATGCTTCTAAATCTCATTCAATAAAAATTTAAAAAAATGATTACTTGTTACGCATTTTCAGATTCATGCAAAAACATTTTCACAAAGTGAAAGAATATTAGTATTAGAACAGCCACTAAAAACACTAATTTTATTAAGGCTTCAAATTTCACTCTTTTGGTATTGAGTACAGGACTAGATTTACATGACACTCCTGGCTTAGAAGTTCTAACCTCTAACCCACTTTTCTTGCACTAACTAGCTCTGCAAAACTCAAAATATATCCTTGCATTATGGTACAGATATTTAGACATTTATTCGACTGCTCCATTTTAGTTTAAAACTATTTTTCACCTGTCATTGTTCATAATACCCTTAAGTAAAATTATTTTATGTATAAATAAGGATTCTTAATTTGTTAATATTTTTCAAATATTTAGCACCCAAATTTTCATCTGCAATTTTGCATAAGGTCAATTAACATTTGCTGAATATGTGCCAGATCCTAGGGTGGGCACTTTCATATAATAATAGATCCATATTCAACTTCTAGAATAACCCTATAAGAAAAAATTTATCCATCATATGAAATGAGGAAGTAAGTGCATGCTCAAATAATATACTTAAACAAGTATAACTGGTAAGTGGTAGGAAAAAAATGTGAGGTTATATCATGATCCTTTTAATTCAATGTACTAGTAGAAAGAAATACTCTTTTTTATTTCCTCATCCAAGGACAGTACCAAGCTTTTAATAGGAGAGTCAAAATACTACTTGGTTGAATGAAAATGCAATATGTTTTTGAGTAGTAAAATTATAGGAATTAGAACATTGGCTCAGACCTGTGATCCTGCAATGCCCAATAATCTGCCTCTGGCAGTGGCATATATTACTGAATGCTATTAATAACCTTCTATATATTAACTTCACATTTTTGGAGTGATTCCAAGACACTGTTAGTAGAAGATACTAATATATCTTTAAAGATCCACCATTTATAAAGTCATCTAAAGTGTAAAAAGAAGAAATATAACCCTTATGATGACTCAATTAGTATAATTTTTATTTCCACAGTTGATACTTCTCTTAGTTGATTTTTAAAAATAAACTGCTTGGTACTATAATTACTATTTATTCTGTACTATTCTTAACCCAAATTTGACTGTTACTTTTTCCAGGGCTTGGTGTTACTCTGAATTATTTTATTCAAAGAGTCAGCATTAGTATCTTAAATTTATTTATATTTGATGTATGAGTACACTTGATTCAATTATAAAACTATGTACTATGGTACTTAATTTTAAAATAATAGATTACATCTTTAAGTATTAATTAGTACTGACAGGATACTGACAGGATTAAGGCAAAAGTATTCCTATGTTAATATTAAGAACATTTGGTCAGAAAGTTCTTGATCTCAGAGAAGTAAAGTAAAATGGGGCAAAATATAAAAATGTAATCACTCATACAATAAACCCTTATCAATGATTATTTTTAAGGAAGATAAATGTTAATGAGACATCTCAGTTGAGGTGACCATCAATGAAATAAAATAAATAAAATGGATTAAAGTGATTTTTCAGAAATAAGGCAAAATATAGAAAGAATGAAATGTGGTTTACCAAGGTATTATCCAAAAATTTGTTAAGTTAGAAAAATGTTATGCATAGATTTCTTTGCAGTCCACTTATGCAGCAGTGACCACTGGCATTAAATGATGACTGAATAAATAAAAAAGAAATGGAAAACTTTTACCATTGAGATGTTATTCAGGAAATTTTATTGAAAGCAGATCAAAAAGGTATTTTTAGAATGAGCAGGCTAATTCAACTTAAGTGAATACATTACATGCATCAACTAAAATGGAAAAGGAACAATAATAAAATTAATATTAAGTAATATGGTGGATATAATTGGAGACATAAAAGTGGATCATTACATTAGAAAAAGTAGTTACAATTATATAGCTAAAGGTGGGAAGAAAAACTGAATGTAGCCGGGCACAATGGCGCACGCCTGTGATGCCAGAGACTCGGGAGGCTGAGGCAGGAGGATCGCAAGTTCAAAGCCAGCCTCAGCAACTTAGCGAGGCTCTAAGTAACTCAGTGAGACTCTGTCTCTAAATAAAATACAAAAAATAGGGAGGGGGATGTGGCTCAGAGGGCGAGTGCCCCTGAGTTTAATCTCCAGTTCCAAAAAAAAAAAAAAACTGAATGTAAGAGGCAATAGCAGTGGAGAGTTCCCAAGGTGAATGTCTAATTCCAACATTGGTTTTGTGGAGAGAAAATCTTGGTGCTCAGTGATAAAGAAACTAGCTCGATATCTGGATATTTTATATTTAGCACAAAGTAAGAGCAAGCAATAAATAATTTTTCTATGAAAACCCCAAAGGCCTTTCTTAATTCTTTGACTGTCCAGAGTATGGGTGATGATACCTGAAATTAGTATGGGAATGTGTGATTGATCCAACTGCAGTCATTAAATACTATGCAAGGTGTGCTGATATTATACAATGGGCATGTTAGGCTGCCAAGAGACTTTATTACAAAACTTGGAGTGTAAATGTTTTTATCAGTAAAATACATGACTAATTATATAAAAGTATTCAATTCACCTTTAGTGACAGTGCCATTTTTTCTTTTTCTTTTTTTGTTTTTTAGTGACAGATATTAGTTATTTGTTTATAGTCTAAATCACTGGGGAATTAATTCAATGCACAAATGTCTATCTCCCTTTTGCTACTTCAGCACATAACTTTTGCTAATTACAAGATTTCTTGATGATCCCTACGTATCTACCAAAAGGTAACACCAAAGATTTCCACACTGATTCATGATTGATAAAAGGCCCTGTGTGAGTTTAAGTTTCAACTTCCCAGTGAGTACCATTTAGCCATAAATATAATGCAGGAATTGCACTTTCAAATGATTTTTTTTTTAAATTCTGAGGCAGGATCTCAGTAAATTTCTTAGGACCTCACTAAGTTGCTGAGGCTGACTTTGCATATGCCATTCTCCTGCCTCAGTTTCCCAAGTCAATGGGATTACAGGTGTGTGCCACTTATGCTATGCCAAAAGAATTTTTTCAATAATTTTAATTGCTTAAAAAATCCAAGCTATCAAAAGCAATAAAAATTGTGTAGACATACATATGTATCTATATGTCCTATACATGTTCACACACACACATGCACACACACAGACACACATACACACAGTAGATTGAGATAAAATAAGCAAGATTTGCTACTAACTTCAGTACAAATTAACAAATTTAACAATTTAGTCCATACTACAGAAATTTTGTCACAAAACACTCACCAGATTTAACATGTATAGGAACATACTAAAGACAGACATATCTGAAAGATTATGACAAAAGTTCCTCATTAACACACGTTTCTTTTCTAATCCAAGTGTTAGACTGTTTTTCTTAGACTCAAGGAGAGATGATTTATGAGGGCTAAAAACTGATTCAAAAAGTAGAGATGAACTTCTTCAATAAATCCAAAGTCCTATAAAATATTTCAGTGGTATTTTACAAGAGAAAAAACTGCAATTTGGGAAAACTTATGAATATCACTACATATTTGATCAACCATCACAAATACCCCATATTTTATTTTTTTGTTTTTCTTTCTATACCTGCATTCATAATATGTTAAGATGCATTTGCCTATGACTGTGCTTGACTATGATTTACTTAAAGATAGAGATTATTATCTGTTATTTATCTGTGGAGTCCCTAATTTTTTAACAGTATCTGATACACAGTACGTATATAAATACATATATATGTATACTTATGTATACATATTTATATGCTATGTTGACCAAAAGGATGAATGAATACATGAAGGTGTGGAAGAGGCATATTTAAACACATATGAAAACACATACATACATACACAAGTGTCACGTACATGGGCTATGCCCTAGTCTGTGAAGTATATATAGAAATATTCCCAGGAACATACTTGCAGTTAGTTATAAAATAAAGAATTTGTTTCTGAAAGGGAGGTTAATATACTATGAAAGGTTTTACATAGAAGACACTAAATTCTTTTAAATTTTATTCCTTCCTTTTTTACATTAATTCAGTTATTCATTAATTCTTTATTCTAGCAATTTTGGCATAAATAAATTTTATTCATTCAGTGACATAAATCGTGTCCCATTCAGTTGTCACAGGAGGCAGCAAATTAAGAAACATTTTTTAATGACAAAAAATTCAGCTCAAAAAGTGTTTGCCTACGAGTACTTTGATATAGAAACCAGTTTTATGAATGAAACAAGTATAAAATTTAATTTAATTACATCAAATAATTTTTAAAAATATTTGAATTAAAGTGCTGGTATGTGTGACCCATATGGAATGTGTGAGTTTCGGAATTAGGCCCTGGCTGAAATTCAGATCCCTCTCTTCAAAAATGATCTCAAAGGAACTCAAACTATTTCAGGTTTTCAGTTCCAATATTGTACAGGAAAACAAACTTTCCTGGTTAATCATGCCTTGACCACAAATGTAACCTCTTATAATTTAACCATATTTTTCTATTTATATGCTTATACTTTCTTTCCTATTTTCCATTTTTACTTTCCTATTTTATGTGGTTTTCTTTCACTATCTCATAGGTTTCTTTTCCTACTTCTTTCCTTTCTTTTATTTTTTCTCATCTGTAAAGCAAGTTGACATTATAAAATTAAAAAAAATCAAGTTTCTTAAGACATTGATTTTTATGATACATATTTGCATGCCATCTGAGTTTAATATAAGTAAATTTATGAACATTATTTAATATTATGAATGTTAAATGTACAGATTATAGTTGGCATGCCAGCATCAGGATAATTACAATTTCTGGTTTGTATTCCCAATGGAGGAAACATTAGGCTGAATTTCTCTACTCTTTTAACATGATGACTCTTTCTGCTACAGTATAGCAAAAAAGGAGAAAAAAATATTTTCCATAACTGATGATAATTTAAGGAATTCTTTCTCTTTTTTTTGATACTGGGGAGCGAATCCAGGGACACTTAACCACTGAGCCACGTCCCCAGCCCTTTTATGTATTTTATTTAGAGACAGGGTCTCACTGAGTTAGTTAGGGCCTGGCTAAGTTGCTGAGACTAGTTTTGAACTCAAGATCCTTCTGCCTCAGCTCCCCAGTCTCTGGGATTATAACCATGTATAATAAATTCTTAAAGTTATTTTTTTACCCTTAAATTAATATGGCTGGTTAAACATATGAGTCTAATCTTCTTGTGAGGACTACTCAAAGTAAAGTTGGATCAAGTGAGAGATTAGAGGTTAATTGACCCAATTTATTCACTTATTCAAACATGAAACATGATGAAGAAATAAACACTGTTATTAACATCTGAAAGTTGGTGCTGTTTTTTAAAAGAGTAAAATCTATGGTAAACATTTTAAAAGAAAAAAAGGGATTAAAGAAGTAACAGTAACACACAAAAAACTCATCTATCATATTGTGCTTGGTTTCTTTGGTTATCATATTTCACTGTTCATAGTTGTACTGTGTTTTGACTAGCATAGTTTTACTCTGTTTAGTTCCTTTGTCTATTGATCTACCAAATGTATTAAAGGCCAAGAGTATGTCTCAAATCATGAGAAATTAATATAACTACATCAAAATTGCATACAATAGCTACCAGTATGCAGTTTTTAAAATTAAATTTAATTTGACAGAGACATAAAAGCATAAATTTATACATATTAATGGCATAATGTGATATTTCAATACATGCATATATTATATAATTATTGCATCAGGCTAAATACAGAAATCTCCTCAAACATTGGTTATTTCTTGATGGAGAAAATTTTCAAAGTCCTTTCTTCTGGGTTTTTGCAATGCACAGCACATTATTGCTATCCATAGTATGTGTAATAACTGTTTTTTACTGAGCAGTGCCACTTGTACTCTCAAAGCAAAAACTGGAGTTTAAACTTGAACAGATAAATATGATATCTGTGTTCCTTTTTTTCCCCATGGCATGATAGCATGGCAGAAACTAGAACAAGCTACAACCTGTTACCTGGGATTGTGAAGGACAGATATCGACGTGACATTTTTTCTTGGCCCTTACTGCTCCAAAAGACATGCACATTTCATATTTTGTTCTTTGAAAATATGCCAAAGGGCAGAAAGCAAATCAGGGACATGCAATGACCTGACTCTTGAAATGTGGACACCACAGGCTGCTAAAGTTGCTCAATATCCCTGCTGAAACCTTGGGATCTATTTGAAATCACTCATGACAATCTCCTCAGACTCTTCTCAATTGTTCTCAAGGGGGCCACAAGGTCTCCGGTCCACGTGTAGGAGTGCTAGTTGGCCTGACAGCAGGACCAGTGAAGAGCACATCTTGCAGTCTCCTTTCTGCAAGACTTATAGTTTGAGAAATCAAGATCTTCAATAGCCATCCCAAGATAAAGAAATAATTTCCATGTTTTAAAATTTGTGACAAGAGCAGAACTCATAATCTTTCTTCCAAAGCCTCAACAATGGTTTCTCTGCTACCTGTTCATTTTCTTTTCTAATTTTCACCATAAGAACTTAGAAAACATGCTGAACTGTTAATAAAATAATTAGATTGAGACAGTTACAAATTTAAAGAAAATGACCAAGTGCCCAATTCAGATCATTCTTTCAGTGACTCTCTACACTGTCTACACACAATCCACTGTGTGTCCACTGTGTGCATTTTAACACAATCCACTGTGTGCATTTTAACAATCTACTTTGAAAATGTTTATAAATCTAGTTTGTGTGCACAATTAAGGTCACTGATGGTGACACCATGCCTTTTCTCTGTTTTCTCAATATAATTTGAACTGGGCTTTATTAATTGCAGTTCCCCCTCTAGTCAGTATTGCTGTCTTTATATTGTTTTTACACAGCTAGCCTTTTCTTTGTGGTACAGGAGATGGAAGCCAGAGATGCTCTACCACTCAAACAAACCCCAGCCCTTTTTATTTTTATTGTGTGAGAGAATCAAACTAAGTTGCCCAGGCTGGCCTCAAACTTGAGACTGATGTCTCACTCAGCCCTATGAGTGACTAATTTTATAGGTATGTGCTATTGGGCCCAGCTCTGCTAACCTTCTTTTTAATGTAAAAGATTACCTTGTTTTCACTAATAATAACTTTTTTTAAAGTCTCATTTTATTTTTCATCTTCAGATATCTAAAAGTTCAAAATTTATGATCTAATTTATGACTGGTCTATTGCAATGACCTCAAGGTTATTTTTTTTAGATCTATTTACTATGTTAAGACAGTATTCTGTGTGATTTATATACATTACATCTTTCAATTCTCAAAACACTCTTAGGTGATAAAAACTATTAACAATTCCATATTGAAATGAAAAAAAGAAGCAAAGAGGACAAAAAGTGAACAAAAACTACAATCCTGAGGCAGTAAGTCCTGTAGACTCTTTTTGTGGTTTGTGTGTGTGTGTGTGTGTGTGTGTGTGAGAGAGAGCCATTTTTTGTTTGAAAAATCTTTGTTCTCTTTGATATTAAAAATTGAAATTCATTATAAACTATATTTTTTCAAATCCATGGAAATTATTTCATGGTTTAACCATGTTTGCTCTCCTCAATTTTCCTCTTACTCCCCAACTGCTTTCGAGGGAGAACTCCAAAGTAAAAACAACAAATGAGAAACAGACAAAAAGCAAGGAGAAAACGACAAAATGAATACGACAAAATGAATCAAATTTAGTTTTCTTAATAACATCATGTACTACCTATCAAATTCTTCATTTAAAGAATTTAATGTATGTTCCAGAACATTCAGGAAATACCCTGCTAGAGTCTTAGAAGACATCATAAAGACGATAAAGTAGACCAAAAGTCAAGATAAAATGAATCATTTTCTACTTTTTTCTGACTCTTCATCCTGTGAAAATTTATTATCCAAGTAAGAGGTGCTGGTACAAAGATGAAATGATTATTAAAACATAGGCAACCACATAGCATAATGCAATAGCAATACCTGGACCTTAGTTTTAGAGCAACATTAATTATACACATATAACATGCAGAAGGCATTCTTGTGGGTGGAATGATATAGATAGTCAGATACTACCTTCTACTTGAAGGAATTTACAATCTACTGGATAGAAATAGACATATGGTTTTAAAGGACCATGGAGTAGAACAAGCAGTTCCCAGGCCAATTTCATAGAAATATGTTTCATGTACAAAGGCCACTTGCTGAGGAAAGTTCAACCCCCACCTAAAATACAGAATGCCATAGAGCAATATGAAAGATGTAAACACATACAGACACACACAAACACACACACACACACACACACACACACACACAAATGATTAGATGAAAAGGATAATTTCCTGGAAATGCACATTTTAGAAGATAAACAAAAACCAAATGCCCATATAAATAAATCTAACCATTTCAAGAAAGAAAGAAAAAGAGGAAGATGTGGGGAAAATGTTCGTAAGTTATTTTTGGATTTTGTTTGAAATGAGCAAGCAAAACACAAAAACTAATAGCGCTGTCTTGTTTTGACCACATGGAGAATTGTTCTTGCTATGGGCAAGAAGCAATGACATATATTATAAGAAGTGTCCTGGAGTCTAGCCATATTGTCATTGTAAAAACAGTGAGTGCCTAAACTGATATGATTTTCAAAAGCAATGTAACATCTGAGTTAGGACTTTTGGGTTTTGCCTTTTCATACAATTCAAATAATTTTAAAAACTAATTTTTCTTCTGTTTTTGAAAGAGAATATAAATTTGACAGAGAATTATATTTATAAAATCAGCATTACCCAAATCCCACCAACATATACCATTGATACCATTTTGATGTACTTTAAGACTTTCTTCTATGTGTGTATGATATAGACATGTATGCATCTGCATATATGTGTATACACAGTGATATATGTATTTGTGTATGCTTTTTATAAAATCGTATCATGCTCATGCATTTATATATTTTTTTAGTCAAAATTAGATGTGATACTTATTCTTACTTGTGTACATAAATATTTGTTGATGAATAAATATTTGTTGAAGGAATATTGGCAGTAGTGCTTTTCTTTTCCAAAGGCAATATATAACTAGGTGAGGTGGTGCATGCCTATAATCCCAGAGACTCAAGACGCTGAGGCAGGAGGATCACAAGTTTGAGGCCAGCTTTGAAAACTTAGTGAGACCCCGCCTCAAAATAAAATAAAGTAAAATAAAGTAATGGTTTATAATTCCACTGGTAGGGCATCCCTGGATTAAATTAACACAAAAAGTAAATGATAACATCTAAATAAATCAAGAGACAGGCCTCTTCTCTCTCCCAATATTAGGAATAGGTAGGGTACTTGTATACCTAGACACAGTGTGGTATATTGTTTTGAAGTAATAAAGTAATAAGTCATAAATCCATACAGAAAAGTTAAATAGAAATATTTGTTTATGACTAAGAATTTTTTGATGAGTTCCACAGTTGCACTTAAGTGATTTTGCAAAAGAATTACTGAAGTGCCCAAAAGCAAATATGGATTTTCAAATCTGTGCTACTATTTACTACAATGTTACAATCTGAGTCAAGAGCTGCTTTCCAAAGAAAAGGAGCTTAGAGTTTGAGGTGCCCAAGTATACTTGAGTAAGTTATCTAACATAAAAATACATATCACAGAGTGACACAATCTAGGTTTAAAATGAAAATCTTGTTATAAATGTAATTATTATACTGATCAAATTCAACAGAAATAAAGGACTTATTAGTTGCACTAAATGAAGTTGATTAGTCTAATTTGTCTCCACCCAGAATTTCTTTCCTCTAGAGGTTTTTACATGTACGTCATCTTAAAGAAGAGTAAACTAAGACGTAGAAAGTCTAATAGGACATAGCAATATTAACTAGAGAAATGAATACATAAATCCAATTAATTCTAACTACAAAACCTATATTCTTTCTACTCACTGTATCTTGCAGAACCAATAGAGTTTCTTTATTATCTGTCTCACCTTTGATGGTAAAGACACTAACCAGTAAATGGTTCCCTCTAGGGTTGTCAAAATAGGTGTTAGTTGGGATCAGAATAAGTATTTAAGTCTGCATTTTAAAATCCAGAAAAAATTAGGTAGATTTCTGGGGAGAAGAGGCCCTGATCGTCTCAATGTCCTCTGTGACATTTGTTCATGAGTACCCAAGGACTAGTGATTAGTGCCCAGCAGCAGTTATTAGCACATTTTAGTATCTCCCTAGATTTCAGCAGAATGAATACTATACTTCTGGGGCTACATAACCAAAAGCAGACTATGGGTATGTGAGATATCCAATGAAAATATTAATTATGTTCTTAATAGAGTGACCACCAAGGGATTCTCAAGCTAAAATGCATATGGTGACTATATTTCCATAACAAAGTCCCATAGAGAGATAGTTTTTAATAACAGAAATTTATTTTTCCTTGTTCTGCTCTCTAGATATCTAAGATCAGTGTGGCAGATTTGGTATCTTCTGCTGTTACTCTCTTTGGTTTGTAAATGGTGGTCTTCTGGTGTCCTCCCACAATCTCCCCTGTGTGTCTGTGCCCTGATATCTTTTTTTTTTTAAGAACACTAGTCCAATTGGATAGGTCCAATCTTAAGTAATCATTTAACTTCAACTCCTCTTTAAAGTTACATCTCCAAATGTGGTCACATTCTGAGAAGGTTAGGGCTTCAACATATGAACCCATTGGTACACTGTTCAGCCCATATTATTCACTCTCTGGTCAGTGAGTTCATGCCTTTCTTACATGCAAAATGCATTCATTCAATCATAACATACCCTCAATTCATAACTCATTTGAAAAGGGAGATTGGAAAGAAGAAGAACCTTAGGTCTCAAGTAAGTCTGAAACTTGGCAGGGCAGATTCATTGGGTTATAAGGTTTGAGGACAATCTTCTTTGGCTCAATGCTCTATTCTCTGGGTCCAGAAGAATGGCTGCTCTACTGTCAGGGTCTCTTGAATCATAGTAATCACTCCCTCACCTGGAGGCAGCAGCTTCACTTCTGAGGTCCTGGATTCTAAGCCCTTGACTAAAGCTCTACCTTCTTGGCCTTGGAGGCTTCAACCACACCCATCAAAATTGAGGAAGTTGGCTAGCCTTATTGCCACTTTGGTGGGGATGACAGCCCTGCTGACCTCTGAACCACCTTTACAATTATATTTTCCTTTTCATGAAGGATAATATACATTTGCAGCTGAATAGAACTTTTGGCCCATTCTATGGACTCTCAGAAGTGAAGCAACTTCCTCTGTTTTGTCCTAACTCTGTTCCCTTCAGTCTAAGGTGCTGTGAGATAATGGTTGGGTCCATGAGTCATACCCATATTCCTATCACAGTAAATTATAATTTATCATCATCTTTGTTATTCTCTCCAGAATATGTTTTCTCTCCTACCCACTCTCTCTCTTCTCTTTTCAACAATGGATGTCTTGAGAATTTTCCCCACATTCAAGTTCTGGTTTAGTTTTGCTTAACAGTTTTGCTTAACAGAAAAATTTTTTAAAAT
The DNA here is from genome assembly GCA_020662805.1 of Glaucomys volans. NCBI lineage: Eukaryota > Metazoa > Chordata > Mammalia > Rodentia > Sciuridae > Glaucomys > Glaucomys volans. The sequence goes on from JAJEJO010005555.1 coordinate 126,505, forward strand.
TTTTCTCTCTTTGCTCATATTTTACTGTAAGCAGCAAAAAGAAACCAGGGCATGGCTTCATCATTTTGCTGAGAAATCTCAGCTAGATATCAACTTAATCCCTTGAAAGTTCTAATTTCCACAAAGCATTAGATCACAATTCAGACTAGTGTCATTTTGTCCCTTATAACAAGGATTGCCCGAAGTAAAACAATTCATTTCCCTCTGACACCTCACCAGAAGCACCTTGAACTTCCATATTTCTACAAATAACCTCTTCAAGGCCATCTGGGATTTTTCTTACAGCTGCTTTACATTAATAGATATGAAATCTAGAGGCACTCTACCACTGAACTACATCCTCAGTCCATTGGAGTTTTACTTTGAGATAGGGTCTTGCTAAGTTGCTCAGGTTGGCCTCAAACTGGAGATCCTCTTGCCTCAGCTTCTGGAGGAGCTGGGATTGCAGGCATTGCACCAACACACCTGGAAGAATCCAGGTTTCAGACATTTTCAAATATGTGTTTCAAACTGCCACATTTGCCCACTACTCAATTCAAAAGCCATTTCCACATTTTTAGGTATATGTCACAGAAGCATCCACTTCCTGGTACCTAAACTTGAATTTGTTTGATACAGCTGCCATAACAAAATATAGTGGGTCCATTAAACAAGAGACATTTTCTCACAGGTTGGAACTTTGAGACCAAATTATCAATATATTTGTTTCTTCTGAGGTCTCTCCTTGGCTTATAATCACTGTCAAGATTATGTTCACATGTTCATCTCTCTCTGTTTGCAATATGTCTGATATCTGTCAGTCTTTGTTCTAATCTCCTCTCCTTATAAGGACAATGGTTAGACTGGATTAGTACCCAACATAATGACCCCATTAACTCCACCACCTCTTTAAAGGCCCTGTCCTCCTCAAAACAAATGAAATCTCATTCTGAGGTACTCCTAGAAGGTGGCACATCACCCCCAAATTTGGAGGTGGCAGCTCCAGTTGGAGGTGGCAGCTGTACTTTAAGACTCTGGGCACTCCTGTCTTTAGGACTTAGGCTGAACATCTTTTTCAGTACTGGAGGTTGCAGATGGACCCACTGAAAATTGAGAAGTTGGTTGGTCATGTGATATTGAAAACTGGAAGAAAGGTGATCCTTGTTATACAGAAGCAAATAAATAGGATGCTAGGGCTTTTACAAATTAGTTTGGGGAATGGAAGATGCAATTCAGTCCACAAAGCCACAAAACCCAAAATTTACATATATTTTCCCATCACAGAAATTTGATTCCTTTCTTTGAAGAACTATAGTTAAGTGCAATTCCAACAATATTTACTGCTCACTTGCCGTGTGGCATACACAGGTGATACCTGAATTGAGACCAATGGTACAAGAAGAACTAACTAGAAGCACTGGATTCAGCAAGTTGTTCAAGCAAAGACTCCAGAGAGTGGGGTGGGGCTGTGAGTTCACAGCCAGGATGTGTGTGTGCATTCTATCCATGATGGATGGACACAGAGGCCATGAAGGTAGAGGAGCTATAAACACTTCTTTATTATGCAGGCTGAAACGTACTGTGGGTACTGCCAGGAAGTAATGCTATAGAGGTAGGTTAGAGTATTTTAAAAAATAAAATGAAATCCAAAGTAATTAAAATTCTAATCCTAGGGAGAAACCTTAGAATCAGCAAAGCATAGTCAAGTTGCCATGTTTAGTTCAATAATTCTTCACATTATTAATAATTTCTATAACTTACAATAAAAATTATTTAATAATATATTGTCAAAATAACAGTATTTTAAAAATGTAGTTTAACATTTTTCAATATAATTTGATGTCAAAGCTTTCTCCAAATAAATATTTTGAAAAACCTAGATTATAGCCTTTTTTGCTAAGCTTGTCTTTGAAGTTTTCTTTCTCCTTTACACATAGAAATAAAGTGAAAATGGCCATCAGGAGAGAGAAGTGAAGGCTTTCAGGGAAAAAAAAAAAACTATTCCTTAAATTGAAGGATATAGCTATAAAATTTCTGTGTGGAAAAAAAAAACTGTCACCTCCATAGATCTGAATACTTTATAGACTTTCCAAATGTGTATAACTACTGTACAATGCCAAATAGTTTTTCACTCTATGAAGAAAAGAAAAATATACTACCAATGAAACTAAAGCAAGCACTATATTGTATTTCTTAAAGCAATTTTTGTTTCCTATAAAGGCTCTTAGATGAACTGGTACATACTAACTTTCTATTAAAGATACATACTCACTCTCAGTTGAGACATGAGACTGAAACTTGTGTTTCCAAAAATCTACCTGAGTAAAGACATTTGACCACTAGAAACATGTTATGAGGCATGCATCCTTCCTTGTCTGGATTACTTTGTATTGCACATGATCCTAGACACTTTATTTTTTTTTAATTTACTTATATGTTAATATCATGGGAATTATAACTATCCAAAGAAAAACTAAATTTTTCCATATTTTAGAAATTTCAAACTTAAGAAACATGAACATTAAATCTGTCCAAATCATCTCTCTAGTCAACATAGTCCTGAACAGTGGGCCTTTAATAAATAGTGAATGTATAGGTCTCTAGAATACTTAAGTGTTTCTTATTATAAATACATTTTTGCCTAGACACTACCTATTGTTTTTCCTTTTTTATTCCATAACAACACTTGAGAAGAGCATGTACAATTTTCTCTATTTCCTCAATTTTCACTTAACCAACAAATTTGCAGTCTCTACCTGTATAGGGCCTTTGACATAGCCCACATAATGGCCATCTAATTAAAAAGTGCAATAAATCACATAAAAAGCTTGTCCTCTTTGAACTGTGTAGGGTTGGGGCTGATGTTCTTTCATATAGTCTTCACCACCGACTTGTGGAATCTACTCCTTAATAAATGCCTAATTTCTATTTCTTCACATTTATATTTTCTGACTCCTCTTTAACACAATATTAAAATATTAGCATTTCCTACGGTTTCAACCTTAACCTTCTACCTTTGTTTCTGTAAACCCACTCTCATGTCAAGACATAAAACGTACCTCACAAATGGGTTCCAACTTATTTCCCTGTCCTTTTGTCCTCCCAGTACTGTCCTATTGCCTGCTTTCTAATTTCGTAGCCCTTACCTCTTTCTGTGCTATTCCTTCTATCAAAAAGAAGTTCCATCATTTCTCCCTTGTAAGCCTACCATGTATTATTTTTTCTAAAACACTATGTAAATGTCACTTCGCCTAAAATGTCTTTCTCTCTTCCACTTGGAATCACTAATTGATCTCTATTCAGTTGTTTTCCAACAGCACTATGACATTTCTATTATAATTATTCAATGCCATTTTAATTTTAAAAACTCATTTATCTGCCTTAAGTGAATTTTAAGTTCTTTGAAAGTATTGCATATTGGAATTACTGCAGTATAAAATGAGCAGGACAGCAAACAGCCATAAACAGGACATGGACTTTTGAACCTTCCTAATTTGAACTTTAGTGTTGTTATCTTTGAATTGGGAATAAATATTAATTGTTGTTTTGTAATTTTCAATACTACCCGTGAAATATGTGAAGTACTTAACATAGTGCTTAACACAAGGAATTTACTTTTTCCACTTTAGTGATTCTTTTCCTTCTAAATCAACATAATGTCTTATTCATCATGTTCATCAATATTTGGTTAATGAACTAATGAATGAATGATAACAGAACATATTTCCACTATGCTTCTTTTATGACTTAACTTGTTAGAGGGATATAACATAAGCATTATTCCTATTTTCACATTATAAGGCAGAGAAAAACAAGATACATGCAAAATTTTCATAAATCCAAAGGTAGATATTGGTTGAGACTTAGGTACATAAAAGTAAAAGGTATTCTATAACCCCAGTTATCATATAAGATGATTATTGTGTTAAAATCCTGTGTCTGTGATGAAAATTGCATGGTAAACATGTGGGTTTCTTAACCCACCTTGAGAAATTGTCATTCTGGTTCTGGACAGGAAATCATCCTGAGACCTAATTATGGGAAAGTGGCAAAGGAGACTTGAAATCTGTGTATTTTGTCCAAGAACAGTGTCACCCCAGCAGGATAAAGAAATACTGGGATTCACAGCAGTCATTATAGGCATTCTGAAAATAAAATAAGTCATTGATCAGTTTTTGGCCAATGACTATCCCAGACTTGCTAAGTCTGACGTGTCCATGACCAGTGTTCTTTCTATTCTTCCTTGCAGTTGCACTTGCTGGTTCAATCCCTCATCATTTTTCACTTGAATTATTGCCAGCCAAACCTTGTGGTATGGGGTCCCTGCAGTATCTTCGGGGCTTTCCTTTACCTGTCAATAGGTACCACCTTCAAATCCATACTCCTGCAGTGCAAGCTTTGGCCTCAAATCTCTGGCAACTCATTATGAACAAAATAAAAATGTTTACGTAATGAAATACCTAAATTTTAATACAATTGAACTTTACATCCTTTACTAGTTACACTGCTGCCACCACCCTATAACCTTTATCACATGCCAACAATAGCTGCTGATTATGACATTGGGTGTCAAGGAAGATGCCAGATATGATCCACTTCTACAGCTCAAATGCATGTGGCAAAAATAACTTCCAGTATGATCAACCCAGAGGTGATCCTTGAAATTTCTTAGAGGAAACATGAGCTTATTTTTCATAGATATTCAAAATTCCTCAAATTGGATGAAGAAAGAATGATTTAAACTATGAATTAATCAAATTTTTGGAAATATTTGGATGTGCACCTATTTCCTCTGTTAGGAAGTTTTACTGATTAAGACAGCTTTCAGTAAAATTTTAGGAAATAATATTGTACTATTCCATCAGTTCTTGAAATTGAAGTCAGTTACTAATTAAAAATCATCATTCCAAATACAGTATATAGTAGCAGAGTCTTAGAACACCTGTTTCTATACTTCTGTAATTAAAAACTACTATTCTAGCTCGTGAATTTTTACTAGACAGTTCCACTAGCATTTCCATTATGTCTCTGCTATATTTCTAGACACTCTAGCAGTCTGTGGTGCACATACTTATCAGTGAGCGAAGCAAAGGGTAAGTGTATCTGACACAGATGAGCCCCGAGATTAAGTACACACTGTGAAATGCATGTGGATGTTCATGATTTAAACCAATGAACTGTGGCCTGAAATGATGTCACACGAAGCGCAGCGGGAAGTGGAAGGTTAAACCTACTTGCATCTCGGCTCATTAAACGCAGTTAAAGTGCAAATCCCCTCATTCTGACAGTAGTGATCACAAGGGTTCTCTTTCTGGTCACAGCGCTGACTTTTAAACCCCACAGAGCATCTGTAGAATTTCAGTAAAATACAGCTAAATAAGGCGTCTGACTTTCTTTTTTTCTTGCCAAATATGCTTCAAGTTTATTTTATACAAAGATATTAACATCTGAACAACAATGTTCCCAGGAATGCTTACTTCTATCACATACACACTCGTCACATGCTACCCTGACACAGTGAGAAACAGGATGTGGACGTGGATCGTATGTGGGCATCACCCCTCTGACCAAACGGTGTTAAAGCACAGCTCCATACAGTGACCACCTAAACTGGATGATTTTATTTCAAGTTTTAATTCTGGGCAATCAGATATTTTGGAAGGAAGAATATGAAATTCCAGATTTTCTTGGGAACATCAAAAACTGTCAATACTTTCCTATGTATTTAGAAACCCAGACTCAATATGGTGTATTGGAAAGGAGCCAGGGGCTTAATAGGTTTACATAATGCTATACTCTGATGCAAACATCAAATAGCATTATACATTTGAAAAGATAGCCCAAGTTCTTTTGAAAAGAATGTCCACAAGTACCAAGGGATTCATAAAAGATGATTGTCTGTAGGCTTCACATAGCCAAATAAAGTTAATAAAATTGGAACAGTTTTCCCTGGCATTTCCAAGTTCAAAGGTCTGTGAATGTCTGAAATGGTATGATGCTAAGAATTGAATGAGCTTTTCCTCATGAAATAATTAGCAAATTGATGAAGGAAATTCTGTAGCACATGAGTCAATGAGGGACAATACTTGAGATGTACATGAAACACTCATTTAAAATGTATCACCCTGAGAAAGGAGGAAAATACAATAGGAATTTCATGTACATAAAAAGATCTATCATAAATTACCCACAACATTATGAAATACTCACAGACACACAGGTACATTTGTCTCAGGGTCCAGCTGGCAAGTGCCACCATTGTAACAGTAGCCATCACATAACTGACAGCTAGAGGCAATCTTTCCATTAGTGCAGCTGCAACAACACAGAAAAAACAATCCCATTGTTATTGGCATCATTATTGTTGAAAGCTGACACAAAATCTCTGCAGATGAGAATATTCATCATCTGGGAATGATGGGGTGGCTGGCTACAAGTAAGTTTTCAGGAAGATAGATTTGTTGGAGGTCAAGTATTTTTTTAATAATAATGATGATTGATAAAATTTTTCTGTGGTAATTTTCAAATTTTTAATACATTTGATTAATAAAACATTTAATATAGCTAGATATATCTGTAAATACATATTCTCTAATGTCTATCCCAGGTCAGGCAGACATTAGCATCAGTATCTTTTTCCCTTTTCATACAACTAGAATTTGGTGACATCTGTGTATTATAAACCACATGATCAAATACTTTGGAGCAAATGCTTTAGCTTCTTCTAAACTAGAGCATTTGGTCCAATAATTTTAGGAAGTTTAGATACCTCAATTTGTAAGAAAATATAAGGTCATCCTGTATTCACTTTTATCCTACCATTTTCCTTGGAATATACAAAGTAATTAATGTCACTGTCAAATTATTTTTATTCTAAGAGATAAATGGAGCAGTTCACTGAAAAAATAAACAGTAAGATTATAGGAGTAATCTGCAATATGGTAGGAAAGTAATGAATCAGGCTTTCTTGAAACATTTAACAAAATGATTCTAATTCATAGTAATGATACGTGTTTGTGATAAGAATAAATACTATGTAATTACACTGGAAAATGAGCTTAATAATAATAGGGAAAATATAAAAATTTCTTTTTGCAAGGTTATATTTTTAAACAAAAATTTGATTTGAACAATGAAAATTGTTGAGCAACAAAGAAAAGAGCTACAATATTCCAAATTACCAAGGATCCTACTCTACTTCATGGGTGACAGAATCATATATACCTTGGCCCAAACTGGAATTGCAAGAGATCATGCTAATAATTCTCATCAGTGATCATACTAAACTTAAGTGCCAATGGAACATGGCATCACAATAAAATCTGGATATTACCTTAAAAAAACAGGCAATAATATCATTGATTGATCACTTTGATCCTCTGCATGATGAATGTGTATTGCACTACATTGATTATAAGGTAATTCCCCATGATCAACAAGATTCTTTTAAAAAATTGGTTGGCATTTCTGATCTTCATTTATTCTGTGTATATGCTCTTAACTTCATGTGACTAGTACGACTGCAAGAAATGTATTGAGGTGTTTAATTTGAAGTTATTTCTGAAAAGCCTGGGTTTAAAAATCACAATTCTTTACACCATGAACAGAACAGACTGAGTGAATTATGTGTGAGATGAGAAACTGTCATGGGGAAGGGGAGGGCAGTCTAACATTTCTTAGACTTAACAGAAAATAAACATTTTTTTATAGCTTGCAATGACATCCTAATATGGATGCAACATGAATCAATTACACTGTCAGCAGTTTGGTGTCTGATGGGTTAAATGGGTATGAGGGACTTTTTCTTAACCTTCATGCCCAACCTTCTTGAAAATCAAAAGAGAAAATAGTTATACTTTCTTGTTCTATCAAAAAGACAATGTCAAAGGGAAAAGTAGGTTATTAAGGGTTTTCTTCCAAAAATGATAACTATATACCAACACTTATAATCTAAAAGAGAAAAAAAAGTGATTTTAAATTTCTACTTTACACTGTTAAAAAAGATGTTGCCTAATTTTCCTCCTAAAGGATTCCCTTGAATCCAAAATTGAAGAGATAAGTTTGTAGATACTTTTAAAGTGAAACAAAAGTTATTCAAATCATTATAATACCTCAAAGTTATAGCTTGTATGTTAATGCAAATTTTCAAAATAATTTTGCTTTTTAGAGGCATGTGCAATACACTTAAATATGTGCACACATGTAATATGTTTGTGATATGTTACTTTCTAAAATTTAATTACAAGTTATGCAGTACAATCCAATACAAAATGAAATTCACATGACAATAGACATCAAAAGGGTATTCTTCAGACTAATCAAGATTTCAATCAAGATTTTTTCCAATATTAACTCTAATTTCCAGAAAAGAAAAATATATCAGCTGTGTTTAAAATATTGTGCTCATCACACCTGATGGAGTACCTGTCCTAATTGATGGTTCATAGTCTTTCAATTAGAAACACAAGTACCTATTTGTAATCACAACTGTACATGTGGCTTGAATTTTCCTACTTAAGTAAAACAGATTCACTGTAATTCTGCTGGAATTTTGTTTTAGTATCTGTTCTTGACCTATGAAAGAAAAATGCAATCATCTTGTAAATTTCACTTTAATGCTCAGATAAAAGATGTCAGATAAAAAAAAAACGAACTTTAGTCATCTAACACACTTTATAATACCCCATGTATTTTGTTTGTATGTCATGCTCAAATATTATATCGACTCTGATAAATTAAGTGCTATAGTATTTGTATTTTTAAAGTTCCAGTATCTACTAACTGTTGGCAACATTCCCAAAAAGATCTTTTAAAAGGTGAGAATTATAGTGTTAGGCCTCAATAGCCTGCTCAGGTTTTGAGTATCTCATGTTTCCAGTTTGGAGAAGCCAGTTTCTCACCGGTGGGTCCCATGTCTTGCCCTTCCTTCTTTCTATGAAATTTCTTTACAAAGGAAACAAGGTATCTCTGTATGAGCTTTCTGAGGTAAAATGCATATGAATATTTGGTTCAAAGCTATGATCCTCTGGGTAAATGAATAGAATTTTAAAGAAGGTACTACAGATCATTTGGATAAGGTGCACTGGACATGAAGAAAAAGTACGCCTATAATTGAAAGTAAGTCTCATCCCACTTAAGTTTTCTCACAAATGAACAAAGAACTTAATGAACAAGCACCATTTAGGTAGTTTATGTGAAAGTGTGTTTTGCTTTTATGTAGTTATTAAAGACATATATTTATGTATCAGTCATTTTCAATTACTTAAAAAATAATGTACTTTCAAATGACCCAATTTGCTGTTTTGAATGAATGTCATTCATAAATATAAAACAAATCATATTTAGTAAAAATTCTAAAAAGAGAGTAAATATAAGAAGAAAAATGTTGATTCTGCCTGTAATAAAATTTTATTGGGCCTTGTTTGGTAGAGAAACAACTCATGTGGCACCCTCATGGAGGTTCCAGTGGAATCTGTGTGTGGACTCTTTATAGCATGCTATCTATCTCATATTCTCATTTATTTTACTCCTAAGCAAGGCAAGTGACAGAATCCAGTACTTTATAAGTCCTTCTTTTAAAAGGCTGTTAAAAGTAGTTTGGAGTGAAGATTGATCTCTAACCTCAGTGGCATAAACTTGTTCCATGATAGAAGCAGAATGGCATTACCCTTTAGCCACTATGTTCTATTTTCCATTCAGTTAATCTTGAAGCCAAAGGTCAAAAGACAATGTAACAGAAGTCAAACTTAGACATTTTTGTTGTAGTTGCTTCCAGGAACACATTATTCCCTCTATTTATTTTAGACCATAATGTTCAAAGTCAGATTAAGAAAAAAAAATGCTCATTTCCTTTAGACAGGCATTTGGCTTCTCTCCTAAAGATTGATTTATATTAGGAGAAATGCTAAACCATTCACCATGTTAATAATGATGAAACAAATATAAGCCTGAACTATATGAATTGAACAATTTTACATATAAATTTGTGAAAGTAATTGTGTTTCACTATTTCTTACTTATTCTTAGGTATATTGTTAAATGATGGATTTTCATGTTCTTCAGATGCTTATAGCAGGTGTTGAGTACAATGGAATTTAATTGAAATGACTTCATCTTTAGATAAAAATAAAATACAATGGTAAATACAGTGGTTGCCATATAGACTTTGAGAACAAAAATAAAATGCATGGTTTTCACAGTCCATTGCTGAAATGGACTTTTTTTTGTTCAAATGAAAATTAACTTGCATGTCAACTTACTTGCAAAATATATCTTCATTGTCTTTATTTATAATGCAGTGCCCTCCATGGCACCTTACACATTTGTCAACCTCACATTTTGGTCCTTCATATCGTGGTGGACAGACACATTCAACACTTCCATCATCCCCGATAGTACATGATTCAGAATGCACACAATAGTGATGACACACATCTAGGAAGAAGTACAGCCAAACAATCAAATTATATTATGTTATAAGACATTTTTCTCCAGTCATAGAAGAAATTTTACTATTGCATTTCATATTTAAAAAGTGGTTGATGAATAGGTAGACTAATTTACACAAGCAACTTGTAATTATATGCAACTAGTCTTCTCTGATAATGCTATTGATTCCTCCTTTGGACCAAGTTAGGCATCGCGCCATCTGACTAAAAGGAGAAGGTTATCTTGATAAATTATTAGCTAACAAACTCTGTTCTGAATAATAAAACTTAAGAGGGTTGCTTAACTTTTCTGTTAGTGAACAATATAACTTAAGTATGAAATGAGCAGAAATGCTCAAGATCTCCTTAGATGTCATTTTTGCCTACACAGACCTCTTTTCATCCAGAGAACAGAGTAATCTATGGTGAATGGAGGACTCTCACCCTTGTTCCTGGTCCTAGTCCTGGGCTAAAAAGCCTCTCCTTGCAGGTACTAGTACAAGTTCATGCATTTTTCAAATGCTCGAGCAAAGGCGGTTTCTCTAGGAACTCACGAGGACTGGAAACTATCTGATCCAACATGGTGGGAAGTAATAATAGAAGTCTAAACTATTACCCTCCTGCAAGGTGAGAACTAATCTGCCCATCAGCTACACGGAAACTGCCTTGTAAACTAAGCCCCTTGTTTAAAAAGATGTTTCTGACTGGGCATTGCATATAAATTTTCTTTCAATGATAAAAGACTACTTCCCCAAATATTTCTGTACCTCATAAATATGTACAATGCAACAAAAGACATTCAATAATTTAATAACAATTATAAGTTTAAATTAGACAGTCTCTTGGAAAGCAGACAGGTCTGCATTTGTGATATAAATAAATATAACACCAAATTTAAAACACTGAAATCCATAATAAAAATAATTTTAGCAAAAGAACTGATTAACTTGATCCTGGACTTTGTGCTTTAGGAGCAGCAATTTCCTTTTAACTATGTAAATGTGAAGCAAAACTAAATGAGATTAGCTAAGATAAAAATCTCAATTTGGAAACTTTAGCCTGTTGTATGACAATTTTGGTTGGTGTAGAAAATGAAAACACATTTATAATTCTCATTTTTCTATGTTTATTTGACTCTATTAAATCAGACAGATATTAAACTTATATACAGACTTGCTTCAGATTTATGGAAATTTGTTTGAAGCATTTTTATTTTTGCTGTTGCATTATGCCAAACATCCTCATTTAGATTCAATATTTAAGCTTATTAATAAGGGTTTGGATTGTATGTAAGAAAAATAGTACTTTTAAAACATTAGAGACTTGGAAGTCCAAAAATTAAGTCAGTGTTAATTTCTGTACATTTTTGGGTGGGTTTGTAGTTGCTCTTGCTTGGCAGATATGGGCTACACCAAATAAATTGTATTATTTTAATGAAGAGTGTATTAACAGAAGCCTATGTGATCATCTAGTACAGACTCTCATTCAGTGCACAATACTTCATTAGGCAGTTGCTAGATACCTTTTACTAACAAAGAGCTCTTTTAGTGTGTAATCACTTTAAATTTTCATTTATTGTTCTTGGTTGAGCTGTCTGATGAAATAACTGTCTTAATGTATGTCTCCAATATCATCTCTTTTTGTCACCATTACTGTGATGGATAACTAAAACAATATAGGGGTCTTATCTACAGATACTACAAATTCTAATACCTTCCCTGCTCCTCATTTCTAGATTATAATTTATAGGCTTCCATGATTCCCATGACACTTATCAAGAAACTAGTATTCAGGAAGTTGGGAATGAAAAAAATCATGATCTGGAGAGAATTTTCTAGTTTGCCACAGTTCTATTTTAAATGGATTTGATTATATTTAAATGGATTATTTCTTGACTAGCATTGATAACCCTACTGAAAATACAAATTTTTAATCTAAAATTTTGGGACAACTTTTATTTTTATGATTATACCTCTGAGAAGACCTGAAAATGTAGAAAAAGAATTGAGCTAATGTTCCGAAGGCTCATGACTGCCCAGTACCATGCTGCAACACTAGGCAGTTTATACTTAACCTAGAATGCTAAAGAGCAAAGTTAAACACTTATCTACAATATGCTAAATACAGGTAATTTTGATGCACAAATTAAATGTCTTATATGTACTTTAAAAGATGTGAGAATGTACACTTTTCATAAGTAATCAGGGAAATACAAATTAACACTTGAATGGAATACTATCACACACCCAGCAAATGGACAATAAAGCAATAGCCTAAACTCTCCTCCAACTATTAGTAGGAGTGAATATTGCTTCAACAAATCTGGAATAGAGTTGGAAGTATCTGCTGAACTTGAACATACCCACATCTTAGGCTTAGCACTTCTACTCTTCACATTGTCTAAAAGAGAAGTAAGCTTGAGTGCACCAAAAGTAAGTACTGAATGTGAACAGTACACGTTAGAAATAGACCAAAATTGAAAATAACCCAGATTTACATAACAAGAAGAATGAATGGCCTTTGGCTCACTCATACAATGAAATGCATGTATATACACAACGAGAATGTAACATTATCTCTCTGTGTAGCAATATGGGGAAATCTCCCAAAAACAATATTGAGAGAACAAAGGTAGACACATAAAATACATACCATTCTTTTTTTACTTACATGAAGTACAAAAGGCAAAACTTACATGGTTTAAGAAATCAACCAATTATTTTGGGAGAAATGAGAACCTTAGGGAGCATCTAGGGTGCTGGGAATGCTCTTTCTTGATCTTAATTTTTGGTTTACGTCAATGTGTTTACCTAAATATAATTTATTAAATTGTATCCTTGTGATTTTCATGTTTTCTGCATATACTTCAAAGGAAATACTTGGATGGAAATTGCTTTTTCAACTTAAAGGCATATAAGTTACATTAGCATGTTTTTGCAATTCTAGTTTATTTTGCTAATTATCTAAGTAGTTCTTCTCTTTATAGTCACAATTTTAAAAAATTCATGACCCAGTTTCTGTATTTAAAGGAAACCCCCATATTTAATGCTACAATATTTTTCCATAGCATATCAGATGCACGTTATTCAATGAAGTCAATTGACCTCAAGGCATAAAAATGAAATCCAAAGAGCATGAAGAAGTGTTTGTGTATGATAAAATAGTGGAGTAAGCTGATATTAGAATTATACTTCAATAAAGCATTATAAATTGCATGTTGTTAAGTCAAGCAACATTCTTCCTCTATAAAGGCAGAAATCATTTTGGGAGCTGAACCCTTCTCTAAAGATATTAAAATGGGAAGACATTTCATTTTTTCTCAGTCCAATGCTACGCTGAGTTGAAATTCAGGGGCAGAGTTGCTTACTGTATTCCAGCTCTGGTAAAGATACTCACCAGAGCCTATCTGTGAAAATCTTTCTCCTGCTTAAGATTTAAAGCACCTGGAAGCTGCTGAGCTATGTATTCTTCTGTGTTGCTTTCTGTACCCCCTTTTGAATTCTAGGATTAATTCTTCAATTACATAGTTAATGTCCTTTTCCCTTCTCCATTTTCCTTTCCTCCATCCCTTTCTCTTCCTTTACCATTTTTATTTATTTTATTTTATTTATTTTTTGTCTTAAATCCCTTATATGTCTCTTCAACTCCAAGACTACTGAACACAAGAGAAAGAAGCTCTCACTTAATAGGGGAATTTAGTAGCTGATATTTTGGCTACCACACAAGTATCAAATAGTGGTAAGCTGGAAAGCAAAATTCTATAATTCCTTCAAGTGTTTTCTGCTATTATAAACATACCATGACACATACTACATGTAAGTCCAAAAAAGAATTGGAAATATCTGATGGTGCTATTTTTAAATTGTGCAATTCAACCAAAATCCAGCTTCTATCTTAATATCAACCAAAATCCAAACTATCTTAATATCATGACTGCAATGCTTAGTCAATTATTGGAATACCACCTTAATATCTCCCTCCTTCTCAGTCATAATTTACTTCAAATTATAAGTATCTCCTTAAAATTGTATAAATATATGCTGTATTCTCATCAGTGTCACCTGTCTGTACAATCTCAAATAATTACTACACATTCATATTTAAATTCTGGGGATCTCTTTAGGTTTTATCTAATTAAAGGAATACTTACCTTACTAGCACTTTCCAATTCAGCATAAATTTGTTTACTAATTTAGCTAAATATGAATAACAGCATATGAAAAAGCTTTTTTGGTTTGCAATTATTCATATTGATTCTTAAGGGTGTGCTACTGATCAAGTAAACTCTGAACTAATACAACAGCTTGGGGGTTTCTTGAGGAACACTTTCCTTGTCCCAGAACACTGGAAAATAATTATTCCATGAAAGTTACCACTTTAAGAATCCAACAAATTTTAAAACCATTTTAAATGTAGTCTGTTTAAAAGATAGAAACACAGTTTCTTATGCAAAATATATTTTTATTAAGGACTCATTTATTGTTATAAGCATCAATTATTTGCATGAATTTACCTTTCCACAAGTTTTATAGCATTCTGATTTTTTTTTCATATTTCAGCATTGCTAAGTGAAATGCTACTGAAGAGGAAACAGATGCAACAAAATAAAAACTATTAATTCTTTCAAAAAAATGGAAAATGGTGATGGGATTAGGTATATTGGTGGTTGCTTTGTATCACTGTGTGTGGCAAATGGGTTGCCTTTTATTTCCTGACACAAATGTACACACACACACACACACACACACACACTCATGTACGCACAACCACATCCTCCTCTTTCACACAAATAACCATTGATTTTCAAATTTTAAATTTAGCTTACTTATTATTTTCATTATAAGAAAGTTTTAAAAATATGGTATACTGATAAGAGACAGGTCAGAGAAAACATACAGGTGATGAATAATTTTATATTTTTTGTTGTTGTTGGAGGGAATAGAATAGAAAA
This sequence comes from Glaucomys volans, assembly GCA_020662805.1. NCBI lineage: Eukaryota > Metazoa > Chordata > Mammalia > Rodentia > Sciuridae > Glaucomys > Glaucomys volans. The sequence goes on from JAJEJO010005555.1 coordinate 141,862, forward strand.
CAAATTGAAGACAGAAGAGAGTGAATGAAGACTGAAAATAGAAGAGTCTAGATAGATTGGTCAACAAGAGTTCAGTAAGAATAATATACATTTACAAAAAGGAAAACTGAGAGAACCCACACAGTCATTCATCTTTTAAACAGCATGATCAACTTGGCCATGGGATGAAATGGAAGTGATGAATTTGCTACTGATTACTTGCTCAGCATATGCATACTTCAGTGAGAGCCTAGAAACACAAGACTGGACACTTGCTTCCAGAGAGCTGACCATTGTAAAGTTAAGACAAGAAGAAAATATTAATCAAAATTGATCTAAATGTTTGGCCAAAACATACATGTATTATTATCAACAAAGTGAAGTCTACCTATGGGATGTGCTATCTCATAAGATTCAATCATTTTACTGACCTGAATGGCATGACAATTAAGATGTTCTGTATATGAAAAGATGCATCAATAAGGAAATGTAATTAATATGTTCTAAGAAAGTAGTGATTATCATGAAATTATATAATAGCACTTTATATTCACAGTATAAAAGTTGTTGTAATCTCTATAGGGCAATTACTATAAGAGCTACCTACTAGGAGCAAACAATCACATAATGGAAAGGACAATGATGAATGTATAATTGCAGAGTATTCATATGGTAATTAGGTAGGTAGTTAACTGGAGAATAAGTGAATGACTATTCTCTGCAAAAGAAATGAAGTAATTTTCAAGGGAGGTCATTATTGCATTCTGTCTTCCTTTTCATCCCTTCTCAATCTTTCCTTTTCAAGAAATCAGAAATGCAAGGAAACATTTCCCTATGTAATCATTCATAATAATAGACTGCATAAAAATAGGTACCTCTGTTGGTATATATATATATACAAAGTTATGAATATTCATAGGGAATCATACCATAAAGTCACTTCATTTAACTACTTTTCCAAATATTCCATTCTATTGAAAAGAAACTGCCAAGGCCTATTAGTTATTAACTTATTTCGCAACTGGGCTCTTCAAATTATGTTAGTGAAGTGTGAAATTAAAAGAAAAGAAAACCAAACTGAAATAATACTAACTAAACAGGGGCTGACGCTATCCAGTTCAGAATAACGGGGTACCTGAAGAGTCTTTGACCAGTAATACAGTCCAGTTATTCCAGGGAAACTAATTGTAGAATTCTATGAATGTATACTAGTTGTTCTAATTCACTGGATTTTGGTCTGGCCTTCAAAAATAAGTTGTGTGAATTGGTTTAAGATTCATAATTTATTGATAATTTTGGACTTCACACACACACACACACACACACAAACGAAACAACAGTAAATTAAAAGTAGGATCATATCAAGTTCAAGATGAAGACTAGGTAATGCCACAATGCATACTCCTAGGCATTCCCCTTCATTATTCTTTAGGTGTGTCCCAAGAGCAGTAGGTTCTATGAATTCTGCTCGTATTCTGCCTGGAGAAAGGTTTTTGTCAGCTTCCATGTTTTTAGAAAATGTAGAAGAACATTTCCAGGACAGTTAACCACACTATTTTTAAAACTTTTGATGAACACTTATACTGTAAAGACTTAATAAGAGAACAACAACAACAAAAAAAGTGAACAGTATATGAGGGACTTGGAAGTCCAGCACTTTTGCATGCTAAAAATACACACTCACTTGAGTTACTTGATTAATTTCTCTAGGATACACTTTGGTCATCTTTGAGCTGAGGCAGTGAGGTACTTAGACTAAATCATGACAAAGATTGTCATGATGCCCCCCTCACTCATAGATCCCCAACAATGCTCCCTTGATATCATCAAGGCACCACTAGAATCTATTTTGAGTAAAATGATGGAAATAATGATTATGCTGATGATGAACACATTAAGTCTCTTCTTCATGCCAGGAATAGATGTCTATTATAGATGTTATCATCTTTTATAGGTGAATAAAACAAGGCACAGAGGACTTACTCAAGTTGTAAAATATCACACACATAAACAGGAGATTGGAATTTCAAACCCAAATAGACTTAATTCTTAAAAAATCAACTATTTTTCTTATTCAATACTTCATACACTTAGAATAAATTTTGCAGAAATTTTTGAATATTTCTGTTGTTCTTTTTCTTTTATATGCATTTTAAACTAAAAGTAGTCCATATAAGATGCCTTACTGTCTAACCACCAATGAAAATGTCAAAACATAGCAAAAGCAAGAGACTTAAGAAAATCTGCAAAATGTAACCAAACCCTGTAATCTCAGAGCTCAGGGGTGGTCAGCACCCAAGTTGGATATTTGGATACTGATCATTTGTTTACAGTACAAACTTTTCATACACGAAGGAAACATTTAAACATTGATGTGGTCTATTCATTAACATGCAGGATCAACTTTGGGTCACTCCAGATACATTAAAAAAAAAAATAACAGCCAAGACCTCATTAAGCAAGACATACCTAAAGTATTACTACTTACTTATATTTAATTTAGACTGAAAACATTCAGAAGGTATTTTGTTAATTCCTTGAGATTCTTAAACATGTTAACAAGAAAGATGGTGGCTTTTCCTTCCCTAGAGATACAAAGCATCAAGGAAGAGCTGGCTTTCCACTTAGCATGGATTAGTAGGCAAAGAACATAAACTAACTTATACAAATTTGATTGGAATTCTGAGTGTTGTCTTTGAAGGATTAAATTAGTAAATTAAAAACAGAGTTATGAAACATTAGAATTTATTCTTTTTTACATTCCTTAAATATTTCACACAGCCTAAGATATTTTAATAATTAAGCTTATTGCATATTTTTCTAAATATATGTTCCAATTTCAGATCTAAATTTAATAAAGTAGGCAAACACTGAATCCAGGTATGCTAATTAAATATTCACTAGGGAAAAATGTGTGAAAATTCTGATTAGAACTGATAAATTTCCATCAGGATAGCATGTCTAAGAAAATTAGCATTGTATAATTTATTACTAAAAATAGTATTATAACTAAAATGTTTCTATAGAAAAGACTAAAAAAAATAAAGAATAAAATTCATCCTGAGAAAATAGTGCCATCTCTTCAGTGTCCAAGTGGAGGCACGATGTCAATCTCAGAAACCTAAATCATCAAAAATTTGACTGAGTAGTATATGAGGTGAGATTTAATAAGGACCAGCATTTAAATTTTTGACAGACTGCTATTGCAAAATGTATATGAACAATGATAGTATTGGTAATTTTAGAAATAGTCAAACATCAACTCACAGGACTATTATGACAATGTTTTTCCAACATCAGAGAAATCTATTTAAAACATCCATGGATTTAGCTTAGAAACAATGTTCTGGGTTGAGTGTCTATTTTTAAAGCAGACTTGTTATAAACAGCTTTAGCAAGTAACTATTTATAAAGCGATAGAGAGTAATTTGAGACTTGTGAGAAAGCTGAGTTGCAGATGACAACTAAATGTGATAGATCAGATGAATCGGAAAGTGAGCAAGCATACGATGGCCTTAAAACAAGGAGCACGAAGCAACAGACACAGGCACTGCCTTTGTGACCACAGACAAAGCACTGCCTCAGTGAGGCTCTGAATTCTCTATCAGGACATTGAATATATATTAAGGTTCAATGAATTTTAACATAATACATTTATTGATATTGTCTATGCTAATAATGTTTACTATGCTAGCATATTCCATGACCCTTGAGTGCAGAAAACCTCAATTATCAAGGTTAACATGGTTGAAAAAAGTCAAGATCAATGACATTTACATTAACCAATACAATTAACTTTTTTTTTTTTAAAGGTAATTCAGAGTACAAAGTCGTAGGTCATTTTTAAAAACTGGAGTTTCACGAAGAAATGACAGGTAGGATACTCTGAATCGAAGGGAACCATGGAAAAGATCATCTCAGATGGGTGCTTCATGAAAAAAGTTACTCTAGTCATTTTACTGTAGCCTGAATGGAGAGAAACATTAAACCAAACTTCACCATCCATGTGTGCCCAATTTTTCTTCTCTCTTACTCTTGCTTTTACCTCTCCCTCTCTTTCTCCTTCCCGTCCCTCCTTCTTTCCCTTTTTAGTTTCTTTATTTTATTTTCCTTCTCCCTCTACTCTCACTTTCTTCCTTCTTTCAATCTTTGAAATCTAAATGCTTATATACTTCCATGTGTCTTTTTTCCAGTTTTCCCTCATTCTTTACCTTGCAAACATATAATATGAGCAGAAATGATGGATGGATGGACAAACATATAAAGTGTCAATCATTGCATGTTACACACATTGTTTGTGATTCTGCCACTATACAGATTCATTTATATCAATTCAATTTCAAGGACAGCTAGCCTCAAATCATTCCTACAGACTCTCTAAGTTTTCAAAACAAAGTACAAATTATTCACTAAATTGAAAATCAGATCATTCATTAAAATTTAGACACTTGGATTTTGAGTTAATCTTCCAGTGCTACTCTAAAACAAGTCACTTTCTATTCTCAGGATGTTCCATATGGAATATGTATGTGATCTTATGAGGCAACCCAGGATAGATGGATTTTTCTCCTAATGGTTATTTTTCAAATATAATTGAGTATATTATAAAAAATTTCTGGCTATTTCTGACTTTCCTTTTTTATTTAATTTTGCTATTTTTTTGTTATTTCATGTGTTGGAGAAGTTAATGAATTTTAAAATATATATATTTTTCAAATCAGATTTATAATACTTACAATTTTACATTTGTGAGAATTAATTTGAATAAACTATTTTACAGATTACTACATCTGCTATATTCTCTATTTGGTGGGTTACATAACCACAGGGTACATTGCAAATCTGCCCTCCTTTTTCCACTTTTTTTGAACTATGGGATTCAGAAGCCCTGATTTTAAGATTCATGAATTTAAAATTCTGCTCAAGAAAGCATACTGGCTCACAATCTCTCTTGCTATTCTTTTAAATATCAGGATAGATACAAAAAATTTCTAGCAGTATATCAACTATCAAAAAATTTCTATTTTTGCATGATGGGCTAATGATACTAATTAATGGTGCTAACTTATTTAATTGTTAAACATGAAGGATATGATATTGACACTAATGATAAAATAAGAAAAATATTTATTTCTTCAAAATTTTTGAGTCAAGGCATTTTATTCAAAGCATGTCAGTTAATATTTCAAATTGGATACAAAGCATTGTGTTCCTTGATCTTTTGTTTTTTGTTTGTTTCTTTTCTTTTCTTTTCTTTTTGTGGAACTTGGGATCGAATCTAGGGACTCCCCATGCCAGGCAAGCACTCTACTACTGAGCTACAACCCCAGTCCTTTCATTTATTTGAGACAGTCTCACTAACTTTCCCACAATGGCCCTGACCTTGTCATCCTACTGCCTCAGTCTACCAAGTAGCTGCAATTACAGATGTGTGCAACTATGCATAGCTAAATCATTGCGAAAAAATTGCTCTTCAATTTATGTTTGAGTTCTCTTTTTTTTTTTTTTGTACCAGGTATTGAACCCAGAGGTGCTTAATCGTTAAATCACATGCCCAAACCCTGCACTCCCAAATTTTTTAAATTTAAATTTTGGCTAAGTTTCTTAGAGCCTCACTAAATTGTTGAGGCTGGATTTGAACTTGTGATCCTCCTGTCTCAGTCACCAGAGCTTCTGGGATTACAGGCATGTGCCACCATACCTAGCTATGTTTGTTTTTAAGAATGAATCATAGCAGGAATTTTACTAGAATCAATTTATTTGGTTTAAAGTAAGCCTCCAGCAAATATTTTTATTTGATCTGTGTGTCTGTCTGGGCATGTTTTATGTAGTCTATTGTTTTCAAATACCCAATTTTGTTTGCAGATAATTGTTCATGAATCCATGCAGTTTACTTAATGCCAAGTACAGCAGAATCATAATGGCTGCTTCTACAATGAAAAGCTTTGCATTATAATTTAGTGTGTGTAGGGAGCTTTCAACAGAGTATTGCCAACTAATTTCAAAGCCAGTTCTTTAGGTTATTGTTAATTGTGTGACAGGTTATTTTCAGCCTTTAACCAAGTTGTCTTAGGACTGCTCTTTCATTGTCTTTATATTTGTATATATTTCTCTTTAAGTTGGAAAGAAAAGAATCAAACCTGTTTTTGGTGTTAATATGACAAAAAGGTAGAAGAAGAAATGATCATGGCATTAGCAAGGGATGATGCACTGTTCTGAGGGTGTTGTAAGATCAGAGTTGTCTCAAGATCAGTGAAGCTGCATGGAAACAAATGGCTACTGTCATGCTGAAAGACTGAATGAGCATCTTTAAAGATGGTTTTCAGTGATGCTTACTGAAATCGCTAAACATAATTACTAAAATTCCAAGTGCAAGATATGTGAGATAGAGATAATAGTTAACTTTATAATATGCTATTGAAAAAAAATGCTGTTGGAATTTGAAATTTAATTGTATAAAACAGTACTGACGGTACTCTGAAATTATGAAACAAAGTCCACTTTTTAGTCTTGACTGACCTTTTTTTTTTTTTTTTTTTTTTTTTTTTTTGCAGTGCTGGGGATTGAACACAGGGCACACAAGGCAAGCACTCTACCAACTGAGCTATATCCCCAGCCTCTTGACTGATCTTTTTGACTACACAACTCTAGATTGCACCTTATGTCTCTCATAATCTAAAAAGGTACTTCATTTGATTTTCTATTTACCAAATATTATGTAAAGGAAAGGTCTTTAGAAAGCCTTTATACTGATATACCTCAAATACTTAGAATAAGGCATGATACAAGTATTTAAAAATATATCAGTAGAATAAATTAGTTTAATAATCAAAATATGTAGTTTGACTCACATATGATTGACTATTTGCTTGGAAACCACTATATCAATTTTGAATAAATTCCATTTTTATATTAGCACATTTCCCCGAAATATTTTTTCCTCTTATTAGTTTTATATTTCATTTGAATAAAGGCATAGTGTTATAGCAAAAATCCATTTTCAGTAATTTTAGTTTTACTGTTGGATCAAAATTTTCTTCAATAATATTCTTATAACCCTTACAATTTCTTCTAAGAAATCTAGAGTAGAAGAATAACAATAATCACATTATCTTCCCCTTAGCTCACCATTCTTTACTGCTATCAAATGAAAACATAATGTATCTGTTTCCTTCACACATATTAATTTGAATCTAATTCTGTTTGTATTCTTCTCAAACTGAAAACACAAGCAAGGCCCATGGGTCCTCACGGGCTGGTAAGGAAAGATGACCCACAATTTGCCCTGCTCTTTGAATTGGATGACATCTTGTCAATGAACAAAACCAAAATAAAGCAAAACTGTGTTTACATATATTCAAATATCTGAATTCCATGAGCTGGGCACACTTGGAAGATTGATGAGGTAGGCAAAACATCATCGACTGTTTTATGTTCTAGCTGAGCAGATAATCAAGAAGTTGATAATGTGACACAGTGTGAAAAGATCTGAAATTCCAGGTCAAAGAGGAGCTAAGACAAAGGTGGGAATTAGAGAGGCTGAGCCAGCATGGAGGCTCTCATGTGTTAATCAGTTGAGGTACAAGGGGTGTGTTTGGTGGGGAGAATGCACAGATTTTCAAGGTTCAGAGAAACAGCATAGAGGAATGTGCAGCAGCAATCCAAGTGAGAGCAATAAGTACCTGAAAGTTTTCCTGCTCACCAAGACAAAAGAATTTGGAGACACTAAGTAGACAGAGCTTCACATGAACTGTGAATGTTATAAAGAATGTTAAATATCTGAACACTGAAGAAATGGTTAGTTCTTCTATTCATGCTTTAAATCAACTCTAGATTACTTTGTTTTGTAAATTATTGGTTATTTTTAGCTATACAAGACAGTACAATCCATTGGTAGTTTCACTTTCCTTATTAGGATTCCTAAGGTTCAAGGCTCAGTTAAAATTAATCTTCATACTAATAAGAGCAACCACAAATATTCTACTGTTCCTGTTAATTTTCAAAAATCTTTGGTATCAGGGCTGGGGATCAAGGCCCTGGGTTCAATCCCCAGCACCACAAAAAAAAAAAAAAAAAAAAAAAAAATCTTTGGTATCTTCTACCTGGACCTGTCATAGACTCAATCAGCCCAAGATTAAGCGTTTTATTAGTACCTCTTTTTAATGAAGTAGATGATTAAAAGACCAGTTTGAGCAGTATGGATATTCTTCAGAAAACTTGGAATGGACTCACCTTTTGACCCAGTTATCCCACTCCTTGGTTTATATCCGAAGGACTTAAAGTCAGCATACTACATTAATGCAGTCACATCAATGTTTATAGCAGCACAATTCATCATAGCTAGACTGTGGAACCAACCTACACACCCTTCAACAGATGACTGGATAAAGAAACTGTGGTATATATACACATGGAATACTACTCAGCCATACAGAAGAGTAATATTAGGGCATTTGCAGATAAATGGATGGAATTGGAGACTATCAGGCTAAGTGAAATAAACTAATCCCAAAAAACCAAAGACCAAATATTTTCCCTGATAAGTAGATGATGATATATAATTGGTTTGGTGGGAGTGGAGGGTGAGAGAATGGAGGAACTTTAGATTATGCAGAGGGAAATGAGAAGGGGAGTGGTGGGGGTATGAAAAATGGTGGAATGAGACTGACATCATTACCCTAGGTACAAGTATGATTACATGAATAGTATGAATCTACATCATGCCCAACCATAGAAATGAAAATTATATCCCATTTGTATACAATGAATCAAAATACACTCTGTAAAAATTTTAAAAAGTATTAAAAAAGACCAGTTTGAGCCAATGTGCCACCTGAGCTTAGAATGTTTTTATAGTGACACTATCAAAGAAGCTGTAGGATGGGCAGGATATTAAATGGCTGAATAATATGCCAGTAGAAGCATAATTTTGGAGTCAGATTCATAAGGCTACAAATTGTGGCTCACGTGTTCTCTAATGTAAAAGATCAGGGAAACCACTTACTCTATTTTTTGCCACTTTCAAAGTTGTATTATAATATTAATCTCAAAGGGTGATTTGAGTAATTGTTGAAACACTACACGGTTCACTTATTAGACAAAATATTATAGGATGCTATGTATCCCTATTCCTGCAATACATTGATATGTTCAGTAAATGTTATTTGGCTTGTCATCCTTCCCTCAGGGAAATTGAAATCAAATAGGAAAGAAAAGATAAATTCCAAAAGGTTTTCCCTTCTGTGCTTTTGCCTTCATCATTTCTCCTTTCCTTTTGACTAGCTTCTTTTTCTTCTGGTCTCAGTTTAGACATTTCTTCCTTTAAGAAATTCCTCCTGAAGGCTGAACTTCATATTCTTTCTGTAGGTTCTGGTAGCCTCCATGTTTCACTAAACTGTCTGGTAATAACCTGTTTTCTTTTCTGAGCCACACATTACACTGCAAGTTCTTGAGAACAGGAAATGTTTCTAACATGACTATGCCCTTACTATACCTAACATAAAGACAGGCTCTCTGTAAACAATGGAAGATGTTCACTGACCAGCTGACTGACAGAGCAAAGCTACTTAAGAAGACAAAGAGACAAAAGGCAAAAATAATCCCACCATGTTAGCAAATAAAGTAGTCTCATATCTACAATGCCTAACTCTCACTTACTTGACAAGTGGTGGTTCTAATACCACTTACATGTCTTTGGATTATTGTCAGGTACTGCTAACTGTATAAACTAGAGATGCTATTTAATGTCTGTACTTAACTGGAACCAGTGGGAGTAAGCCATACAGGTGCATTTCTCATAAGTTGAGATCGAATTGAAATTATAATGGTTCCCTAAGCACATTTCTAGGGGACTTCAAAACTATCAATGAGAGGACCAGCAGATTGTTATTTAATTTGACTATTTTGTTTTTAGACACAGATTGTGTTGGTTCTAATGGGCACTTTTGCCCTAAAGTTATTATCATTTAATTACAAATAACCTCAGACATTGTTGACCTCACACTTAACACCTAGATTTAAATGCAAACTGCTATATTTATTTATTTATTTTCACTTATGCTAGAAATTCTTGCTTCAAAATAATATGAAATGCAGCTATATTTATACTTGAACAACTTACTTAAAGAATATTTATTTTTAGTTTTGCCATTATTAATCTCTGTCTCTCCTCCCTGGGCTGCTGCTGTTAAAAATTAATTTGCATTTCAGACCTCAAGATTTTATATTGCTATTAGAGTTGTGAAATGTTTTTACTCAGCACAACTAAGAACTGATGTTTTACCTCCCACTAATGGACCTTTAATTAGGCACTGTAATGAACCATTCTGTCATTCCTTCATTTATAGAGAAAAGATTTTGTATATGCTAGATACAATTTTGACAGAACATCAGGTCCATTGAACCTTGCCGACTAACATCTAATAGATCCTAAATTTATTAGTCTGTTGGATTTGTCATTTTAATGACACTGTCCCCAGACTTATTACACTGCCAAAGAAGAACACATACTGCAAGAATATTTGTTGACATCCTGATCAACAACTCTTGGGGTCTAATTCTGAATATAATATTACAAATTCAGAACCTTGAGCAAGTTATTTAACCTCTGTCTAAGAATTAATTGGTTAATTTTAATAAGTGCTTTGCTGTAAAATGTGGGAAGTGCTCTGACTGCTAATAGTGATATTAAAATTAAAATGCAGTCCTTTTTAAAGCATCAGGATACCTCAGACTGTGATTCTACGTAGTTACCAATTAAAATATAAATTAATGGAATTTATTCTTTGAAAAATACAAATTTCTATAATGATGGCTATATAATATTTTTAAGTCAGTTCAAAGAGAATCAAGAATACTGATGGTTCAATTTAAAAAGAACAAAACTTATTTTAAAAGGGGTGAAAAAACCTTGATGTTCTATTGTAATACACCAGTTTAGAAATAACAGACAAAATGAGCAAACACTAGCTCAGGATTAACCACACATACATACCAGATGCCAGTTTTTGTACAATAAATTGATTGTTCTTTCATTAACTTTTCTTCAAGCTGCATTCATTTATTTACTGATCTGCATGATTATTTGTTCATTGGTTTATTTGACACATCACTGCTTTCAAAGAGGACCCATATAGGAGGAATGTAGAGAGTCAAGAAAAATGCAAGGTAAGAGTGATCAGTCAGAAGAAAGGCATAGAGTAACAGAATTCAGAGGGAAAGGTTGATTCTAACTGAGGAAAGACATGGACAATTTCAAAAGGGCAGTGGTGTTCCAGCTGAATAGAGTAACAATGCCAGGGAAGTTGGCATTTTTAGAGAATGATGATCATTGTGGTCTTACTAGAATAAAGGAGTACTGCAAACTTACAACAGAGATTATCGAGGGTCTTCATTATGTGGTACAGTAGTTGGTATTGGCCTTCATATGAATGGAAGTCATTTGGGGTGTGAAAATGTGAAGTAGGGAAGAATCGACCAAGAAAAAATGCTGAGTAGAGATGAAAGAGATGATGTGAGGCATGTGTAAGGAAGGATTAGTATATGAGTATAACCGAGTGACATTTTCAAACAGACTGCTGTTCCAAGGTAAGCTGGACAGGCAAGGTGAAAAGAGACATTTGGTTTAGAGAAAGGGCATATATATGTCAAGAAGAGGCTGGCCTCATGAGAAAAACAAAAACAAAAACAAAAACCTTTTGGAAAGGAAACAGCAATTTAAAATTAAATATGTTTTCTTATTGTAGCAGAGGTAGCCCCACTCAAACATAAGAGGCAAGATATTTTGTATTACTCTTTCCCAAATAAGCCAGTGTGTGTGGAGTTCAATTCTGTACACTTCTATGTACTTCCTACAATGACCAGAGATTATAGGCATACATTTTATCCATGTTGAAAATTGTTTTCCACCTCGGTCACATGTATGGTGATCTTTCTACATCTGGAGACTGATAATTATTTCATTTCCTTTCATTAGTTCCATGAATTCATTTATCCTACCAATTAATTAGTTATTGTTTTTTATTCTCTTCTGTAAATGTAAATAGGAAATGGAAAATGATTTTCATTATGGATAAAGTGTACATATATAACTGCTCTTTCAAGCATAGATGCTGAGGGCAAAATGAGGAAATATGGAGATCAGTTAGTAAAACCTCACACAAGAGAAGCTTGTAGCTTGGATGAGGATATTGAGTATGGAGATAGAGAGAGGTATTCAGATTCTGGGAAAGAAGAATCAAGAAATATTAAAATTTATTTTTTGCCTGAGCAATAATTATTTCCCAGATTCTCTTTAAAAAGGGGAAATACTGGTAGAAGAAATTTTGGGTGAGAAAATCAGGTTAATTTAGAACTAAGTCACATGATCACATGGACAAAATTAGGTAAGAAAACTAAAACTCAGAAGACAGATTCATCCAGAGTTAAAAATTCAGAATCATTATTTGGATAGTAATAAATATCATGCAGTTTGGTAAAATCACTTCTTTAGTGGGCTTAACATTGTTCGCATATCTGAAACATCTTGAAAGTGTTTGTTAATAGAGAGAAACTGATGCAGGCAAGCAGAATTTGAACATTTTTAAGATGATGTCCGGAAGACTACATTATTAAGAAACCACTGGAGTCATTCTAATTATTTCAAGAAATTATTGATTTTCAGAGTGAGTGTTATAAAGAAGGAAGAAATCAGAAGACAGAGTTGCCAGTCACGGCAAAGTTTTAAATTAGAGCTAAAAATTTTATCTTCAGGGATATGAGAGAAATCAAGCAAAGAACCTCGAGAAGAAACAAGGGATGAAATGAAAATGAATATAAATGAGGATATCATATCCATAAAGAGATGTGAAGAAGATATTTTAAGAAAGGGGGAGTAATTACTTCCTGAAAGTAGATATGCAATAGAATTGAAAATGGATCATTAGAGATAGCAACATAGAGGACATAAGCAAAATCGATCAGCATGACTTTCGTAAAAGATGTTTTAGCAGAACAATGAAGACCAAAGCTTGATAGAGGTAGAGTCAAAGGAAAAACAGAAATGGAGGAATTGTAGAGAATAATGGTACATTAAACTAATGCTACCATTTAATAAAAGACTATAAGAGAAAATAGGAAAATTAGGTTGTAAATAGAAAGAGATATGGGAATAATGAAGACTTTTTCAGAAACACCTATAGAAAAGAAAATATTTATGAGGAGAAAGGGGGTACAATTGCCAGAGATACATCCATAAGGATCTAAAGTATCATCATGAATGGTGAGTATAGAACTAGATACTCCTATGTATCACTAGGGCTGCCGGTAATAATAGAAAGGCAGGCAGGCATGTGGACACAGGATAAAGCAGGGTGGAGAATGGGATGGCAGGAGCCTGTGGCCACTCTCTTCAGATGGCTTCTGCTTGTATAAATGAGATAGAAAGCAAGTGTTTCAGCTAAACAAAGACTGGGGAGAATGTATTAGAAATTTGAGGAGAACAGAGAAGGTGTGACACACACATCTAGGACAGAGGATTGATGGATTATGAAATATGGTAAAAGCTGTAGTGAGTGCCCATCTGAGTTTATCAATAAAAGTTCACATGCAACCAGAAGGTTTGATTATGTGTATTCCTGTAGATGTTTTTCATCTGTGGACTGCTAACAGAAGAGACCCAGCACTGAGAGTAATAATCATGGTTACCCCATCCCCACCTCCAGGAAAATGCAATAGGGGAGGAAAGGGAGTAAGGAGCTGAGAACATATACAAGATGATGGTTACAATAATGGACCACGGGATCTAAACTATGGAGGAAGAATAATAAAATATATAAAAGATGGGTGAGACACAAGGTAAATAATGATTAGGGTTTGAGTGAAAAGGAACAGAATCTGAAAAAGTGAGGGTGGTTGCAATGAAGATATTGGAGGAAGCAGCGCTGCAGGTATCATGAGGATGAAACTAATGCAAACATGAAGCCATACTGCCAAACAGGCTCCTGGAGGGTTCTTTTACTTACAGTACTGACATCTGTCTCCAGTGTACTCAGTCCGGCAGTGGCAGAAGGGCTGGTTCCCAGCAGTCACAGTGCAAGTCCCTCCATTTTGGCAGAAATCCTCACAGACTGTCTTACCACAATTTGGTCCAGTGAACCCCAGAGCACAAATGCAGGTGGGTCTCCCTGGTGGAGAACAATGAGTAATCAACAGCATATTAGTAGACAAAAGTGGATTATGTTGATGGAGTTGTCACTGGATAAGAACAAGGAAGTCAAGTTTCTGGTCATTGTCCACAATTTGTTCTGAGACTTTAAAGAATAACAAAACCTCTTTGAGTTTCAGTTTCCCCATATGTCCAATGAAGCTTATATTAGAAGCTAACAAATAATCAGAGATCATTTATGGATAATTATACTTGCACATACATATTGAATCCTTAATTGCTTATATCATTCTTCTTCTTGTCTTTCATGACTATTTTCCTTTCCCAATTATTTCCAGTCCACTCATATGTGGTAATACAGATAATCATATTTCCCAGTTTTTAATCATTAGCTCACAACCACTGCCTATTTCCATAAAACTATTTTATACTCACTATAAATAAATAGCTTATAATTTTAAAGTAGGTATGCCATGTACAATGATTAGATTTAGCAACATTAATTATTTACTATTTATTTGATTTAAATACACATGCTCTGTTTAATTCATAAGAATGAAGTACTATTTTATATAATTTTGATATTTATTCATAAGGGCCTGCTACTTAAGTTCTAGGAATAAGAAGACAATTTTGAAGTTTAATGCGAATAGCACAAATAAAAGTTTGATGAATCATCTTTTAATATTTTTTTGTTCTGTGAGAACTAACAGCAGAGTTAAAGAGAACAATCCTTTAAGGTGTTTGGAACACAAATGGTTAACTGTTATATTAGGAATGAGTCTCTAACATCCAGACTGTTAAAGACTGAGTAGAAAACAGAATGTGGAACTAACTCTGTAGAAGAGACAGAAAACATTGGTAGAGATAAAGAATGATCATTAGAGTTTACAAAAACTGTAAATAAAAAGCATGAAAGATAATGAAGAAATTCTGGGATAGATTCCAGTTAAATAGAACTCAGACAATGCCACTCAGTTAACAAGCATTAGAGATTATCCTAGTCATCTCCAATCTGGTATTTGTAGTCCTAGATGCATAATTAGGGTGGTTAGAGAAATTCACAAATGTCAGGCTTGCCAAGACCTGAAGTAGGAAAATGTCATAATTTGTCTTTATTGCCTTGGATTCTCTATCTAAGGATAAGCCTACAATTTTGAGAAGTAATCTTAAGTGAATAAAATACTTTCAAATGAAGTTCATTTGCATTTCCTTGAGAATAAACTGAAACTCTACAATTTACCAATTAATTTCACTTTGAAAGGATTCTACATACTCAAAAATGCTAGAAATTGTTACTCTAAGTAACAATTATGTAAGTAACAAAGTAATATGTACTTTATAGTGAGTAGCACTGCTTTAAAATTTATGATTTATAAATGTTATTAGTTTGGCAGCAGATAAATGCCCATTTATAGCTTGAGAGAGAAGGTAAAGTTTATGTATGTTAAAAGCTGAGTAACTTCATTATTTCTGTTTTCAAAAAAATTTGCTTACTTAATTTTAGTTGCATATTTTCTCCTTTCAATGGTACAAGTTTTTCTAGTTTTTGTTGACATAGAAACAAAATAACCTCTCTGGCACATAAGTGAGTGAAAAATAGACACAAACAAGAGAGCAAAGGTGGCATTGGGTGAAGAGGTGGTTATTTTTGGAATATTGTTACCTAGGAAAAAAAGATGCAGAACAAAAGAATTAATTCCTCTTTTTCCATAAGAGCTCATGAATGACCTGCAGAGAAATAGAGCATGTAAACAGTAATACAAATTAACCTGAGCTAAATGTGAAACAGTTTACAAAATATAGAAGAAATTCAAGTGCATTAGAATGATCATGAAAGGTTAGTGTCACAGGGAGGTAGGATGTAAATTCTGTAAATTCATGGTTTTCTATATTGATTTCTTGTTTTGTTTTTTATCAGGAGTGAAAAAAAGTAATACATTAAAGGTTTGAGAAAAGCAATCCACTGAACTATTGAAAATTCCTTCACCCCAGTCACTCAGAGAATGACACTGTATGTTCAGTACTTTCATCTAAGCTATTTTGAAACTAGAGTACTCTGACCAGGCTGTCCCTAGTTAGCACACGCCTGGTGTCATCCAGGTTTCAGCCAAATTATTTTCAAAAACTCTTCTTCTGTCTTTCTTTGAAGAACAAATTTCTTTTGGAGAAGTAGAAATCCTCATATTCATGGGAATATTATCTAACTGAAACTACTGATACAGGAGATCTTTTGTTTGCTGATGGGAAATGAACCATCTGTTGAAGAAATGCATAATGGGCTCCTAACATTTTGAAGAATCTCTCTAGGTACACCCTAACAAGTTGCACTGAAATCATTTCCAAAGACTATCATTATTCATTCATTTATTTACTTATTTTAGGTAGCAGAACTTGATTTTGGTATTCAAAAAGGAAATAGCAATGGTAGGATGATTAAGTCACAGATTTATAGCAGTGATGTATCCAGCAAGTTGGGGAGTTGGCAGTCTACAAGGAGAGCCTAATCAGAAAGTGTCAGTTGACCTAAGGAAGGAGTAGGAGGAACTGTTTCCTGCCTCTCAATCAGTCTTGTTTTCTGGCTCTAAATCTGTCTCGTTTTCTGGCTCTAAATCTGTCTTGTTTCTGTAGCATCCTAAGCACAGACATGAAGAGGGTAGCTTCTCAGACTGCCTAGATACATGGTCTGCCTGTCAACTGTGGAACCATGAGCAAATATCACCTCTCTATTTTCCTCTTTGTATATAAAATGGAGATAATAATAGTACCTACTGCATGGATTTGTTGTGTAGAATCACAAAGAATAAATAATATAATTAATGCAAAACATTTCTAACTGTATTATGCACACAGGAAGCACTCAGTTACATTTTAAGTCAGATTGTTATTTTTTCCTACTGAATGACATTCATAATTTTATCTGACTTATTCTGTGATTCAATCATATTTACAAAGACACTATAATATTTTATGCAAATCATTCTGAAATTTATATTAAATTACACATTTTATCTCCATTATTTATTCAGAATAAAATGTAATTGGAATTTATTTTTATGCTGGCATTAGAATAGAGCCACAATTCTCTATCAACTTTCCTTTGCCTCCAACACTTTTAAACTTTGAAGGATGAGTCCTTTTCCTCTCTTTAGCTTCTAAATAGGTTCAGTCCAACTTTTAAAAGAAAGAACACACAAAAAACAAACAAAGAAAAAGAAAGTAAACATAATATTTGTTAAATACATCTATTTTTTCGAAATGCAAGGTTTAGTACATCTCTAATCTGCAAAAGATAATTACTCTCTCGGCTTCCAATTCTAACAATACATGACAAAGTGAAATACTCAATCCCAAGTTTGCATTCCAATTCCTCACTGGGGTTACAGTTTTTTTTTTGTTTGTTTGTTTTTGTCTTGTTTTGTTTTGTTTTTTAATTTACAAGATAATGTGTCTGGATATATGATTTCTCCTTGTGTTCTCAGAAGAGAGGTCAGATCTCTCGATACGGATATGTGGTTATTGAAACAGATTCTGATTCTTCCCTGTTAAGAAAGGGTTGAGAAATACGCTGTTGGCTGGGCACAGTGGTGCATGTCTGCCATAGCTGAGGAGGCTGAGGCAGTAGGATCATGAATTCAAAGCCAGCTTCAGCAATTTAGACAGACCTTAATCAACTTACAGAGGACCTGTTTAAAAAATAAAATATAAAAAAAGGGCTGGGGGAAGTGGTTCAGTTGTTAAGTGCCCCTGGGTTTGGTCTCTGGTACACAAAACAATACAAATAAAATAATAATAATAATAATAATAATAATAATAATAATAATAATATAATCAAATAAAAGAGAGATACAGTGTTGCATTTACTGAATATTTATGTTCTATTTCAAAGTTTACCTCTCTTCTCTCCATTGTTAAATCCCCTGATTTCTTTACAATCACTGTCCTCTTCAACTTCCTCCCTTATTTTATAATGCTTGCTAATTGGAAGATCTCTCTCCATTTGGCTTCTAGGACACTAACATTAATATCTCTAGGTTTTCTAACACTGCATTTTTATGATTGTTTTAATGTTTTCTCTTTTTAATCTCTCAAAAACATTCTTCCAAACTTCTTTCTGGTGATATTAACCAATTATATGGCTCCAGCAATTATCCATCTGAATGCCTTTGTCCCAGTTCTGACTCTGGGCTCATATTCCTTCCTAACTTCAGACCTTCATTTTAATTCCTGTTTGTATCATTCAGTGTGAATGTCTTTGATAGCACTTTAGGTTCATAACTCCTTCCATGTTCCAAAAGAGAAAATTCTTCTCATAACCCTCATTGTCAGTGACATACATTTTTCCCCTAGTACTATATCCAGGCCATATCCAAGTCACACTGGATGTTAGCAAAATATCTTGTTAAGATATATATTCCCAAGACTAATTTCAAGTGTCAACTTGACTTGACTGACAGATTCCAACAAAGCTGGCAAGCATATTTCTGGGTATGCTTATGGTGGTGTTTCTAGAAGAAATTAGCATTGGAATCAGCAGCCTGAGTAATTCATCAAGGTTGGTGGGCATCACCAAATGTATTGAGGGCCTAAATAGGAAAAGAAAGGAAGGCAAACTATTTTTCTTAAGCTGGGCCATCTATCTTTTCCTTCCCTTGGACTTTGGAGCTCCTGGTTCTTGGATTATTTATTTCCCAGACTTTTAACAGAATTCATTCATCCCCTCACTCCTTGCTTAGGCCATCAGTATTGAACCAGAAGTACATTATCTTATCTAGTTCTCAGGCCATTGGACTATTACTGAATTACACTATGACTTTCCTGATTCTTCATTTTTCAGAGGCTCATGGGATTCATCGGGCTCCATAAACACACATGGCAATTCCCATAATAAATCTCCTCTTGTCTGTCTATCTATCTATCTATCTATCTATCTATCTATCTATCTAATCTATCTATCTATGGCCTACTGGTACTTTCTCTGTGAATGATGCATGCCATATGTGGAGCTTAGTTTCATTTACTTATACTTCTTCTGTTCACAAAAAAATAGAAAAAGTAGATGAATATGTGGTCTAAAGTATTCCAGTAAACATAATACCACAAATTGAATTAGTATTAGACTGTTACCATATAACTGGGTAAACAACAAT
This sequence comes from Glaucomys volans, assembly GCA_020662805.1. Lineage (NCBI taxonomy): Eukaryota > Metazoa > Chordata > Mammalia > Rodentia > Sciuridae > Glaucomys > Glaucomys volans. Next base: position 161,134 of record JAJEJO010005555.1, read on the forward strand.
AGCTAATATTAAATAAGGTGTAACTAAAATCTCTAATCAACTATAATTAAAATACTGTTAAGGAACATATATTGACAAAATTAAATATTATATTGTTTATTTAAAAAGAGAAAATGTCCCTCAATCTCATAGGGTTCTTTAAATCTCACCTATAATTTATGTCTTCTCTTAGCAAAAATTGTAGTCTCAATAAAAATGGCTTATTAGAAAATATTCCATTTATAATATTAAATGGAAGCAAATAATTTGTTTTTTTATATTAGGAAAGGTTGGAAATGAAATATTGTTTGATATTTAAATTATGTAGCTTTAGAATACTTGTATTTCCTCTCTGCATGTTATTCTATAAGGGATGACCTGCAGGTGAAACACAAGGCACAATGCATGCCACATAGCAAGAACCAATAATTGGCAGCTTCCTCATCAGTATTAGTATTGTCTATATTATTGTACAAATTACCAGTATTTAAGTTTTTTAACCTTAACTGAATGTATGTCTTTGCTAGGAAGCTTCATATGGAATCTCATTGCTTATTTCCTCTCTTCTGTACACAACATGCCTAAAAGAATAAGTAACCAATCCACATATATCATCTCAAAGTAATATATTTTTAAATATATAAAAACAATAGAATCATTTCTATTATTTGGACAAGTAACTACATGGATATCATAATGGTTATAATTTATCTCTGTTAAAGAAACATTAAGTTTTTATGCTTTAGTTATAAAAACTTTTTATGCTTTAGTTTATCTCTAGATAAAGGACCTGTTTAACTATATGTCACTTTTAGTTTGATAGTGATAGTCAGTTAATTCTCTGATGTGGGCAGACAATGTGATACTGCCAGTTTTTAGCAATAATAGGCAATGTCTTAGAGCACTGACTTTGGAATAACCTATGTTCTGTTCCTAGTCCTCTTACCTACTCTAGCTTACATCTGAAAGATACCACAGTATAAACATCTACAGTAATAAAAAAATAAATCATTTGTCTAAGGAATAAATCTTAGTATTTATTAAGAGATGTTAGTATTTATTAAGTATTCAGAATATAGTAATCATAATAAATATAAGAGCATTTAGATTTATAAAATTTCTAAAATACTATATCGAATATAGTGATAACTATCAATCTGCTAATAAAATTTTGGGGTGACTCTACTTAAGCAATGTGTTCGTCAATTTTGTTACTAATTTTTTTTCCAAAACAATGTTTTCATTTGAATATTAAAAAAGTGTATTATGCTGATATATTTCAATAACTTTCTGTAGTATTAGTGAGTGTGGGCTTTTAAAAGCTAGAATTATTTTATAAAATGTAAGCTGACTATAAAATGCTTCTCATTGGTATGATTTAATCATTATTGAATGGCTTAAAAGTAGGCAGAATGCACTTTCTGCTCAATTTTAGTCCTTGAAAATGTGTGATTGACTGCTATTGGAAACAATTCCATGTGAAGTTCCTTCAAGGTAATGACCACTTATTATTTCTATGAAGTAGATGTATGCTACTGGTCATTATTAGTCTGTTCTTATTTTAAGCAAGTTTTTATATTCAGTCACTAATCTATGTGGACCATATCTCTTACCCTGTTTAACCTGGCATTTGTTGAGTCAGTCTGATATTCTAAGTTTTTGTCCTTAGTTAAGATGTTTGACAACAAACTGTTTCATGTATGTAGAATCACTGTTTCGTTCCATTAGTCTGATAAACACATTGAATATATGCAATAGAAGTATATAAATGACATTTAAGTTTTAGAACATGTTTACAAATGTTTACATTTAACATCTTTCTGAAACCACTATCTAAATGTGATATACTTTTTACATTTTTGATGTCTGGACAACAGCCACATTCTCCCATATTGTTCCTTTATACAGACAAGAAATAATAAACTGAGAGAGAAGTCACCACAGCATCATTCACTTAGTTACAAAATTGCAATCCGAAAGCCTGTCTTCTGTCGTCTTGTCCCCAAGACTACACGCTTTGTAAAATCTGTCTGGACTTCAGACTTAGATTTCAGTGATATAAGTTCTGAATGTTTTTAAAAATTGCTGGTCTTTTTGATAAGGATATTTGACATTCTGCTTTTCCACTTAATATAGTGTTTCCCTGTACTGAAAGTGAGTGCCCATTTATAAATAATTTCAGTAAGTTTTCTATAGCTGTCGAGTTGTCTTAAGTATCACAAAGATAACAGAAAACTACTCAACAAAGCCTGACAAAGAAAAGGTAGAACTGTGGACTTTCTCTGTTTTCCTCCCAGGCACTCCTTAATATATTCTGACATGTTTCAAATTATAGGTCACAATCTATTTGTACTTCTGGAAAGTTCATTTTCAGTCAGCATTGTGGAAACAACACTGAAGCATTTTTGTCTTTTCTGTGAATATAAGTAAGCTAACTCGAGCCTTCTGACATTAGCCCAGAAAGTCATGAGATTGAATAATTTAGTATTGCTCTCACCATATGGTCCAAAGGAACCAGTAATTGTGAATCACGAAGCCAGCAACAGAATTGGAGACATTTTCATTTTTTCATAGTTTTGTTGTGAGGATTCAAGAAGAGAAAACAGAGATTATAACCTAGTAAGCAAACTTTTATGATCCTGACAGTAATGATTATGTTATTTTAATTTCTATTAATTCTTATTGTGATTTTATTTTTTAATAATAGCAATAATAAATGTGAATTGAATATTTAGAAAACAGAAATAAAAAGGAGGATCTATTCTTTATATAGACATTTTATATATGCATTTTTTCCAATTGGGCTCACACTATTTAGTAGTTTTATACATGATTTTTCTTGTCATAAAGTATATGTGAATTTTTTTCTATATTATCAAATATGTTGATAATTGTGAATGTTTATTATTTGCAATATAATCATTATCTTTTAGACATGTCGTATTTTGTATATTTTAATAGAATTTGCGTATTTATTCCTAATTTTATAATATCACAAATCACACTATTGAACATGCTTACTTCTACATTCCGTGCTTTTTTATTATCATTACATTATCCTTGGAAGATACTTCTAAAAGTGACATTATTTATACAAAGAACTTTGAAACTTTATAAAACTCTTTTGAACTTTATAAAACTCATAAAACTCTGAAATTTTCAAAATTGCTTGCTGCAGGTTAGTATTGTTAACATTTTCCTCTGGTAGTAATTTAATAATGCTGGCTTCTTTTGTGGCTTGTGGATTCTTCCTCTAGTTCCTGCTTCTCAAATTCCCCTTATTATGCTTTATTTTGTACTTGACTTGTAAGGATTACATATTCCAATGTCATTTACTTGTTAATTTATATGCCATTATTTTTTTATTTTAGCATTGTTGGTTATTCTCTTGAATTTCAAAGAAATGAGTAGAACTAAATATTGAGTTTTTAATACTTCCTAAATATAATTTTTTTGTTAAGGAAGCAAGAACACCAAGTTTAATTTAAATGAAAAAATGCCTTCATTTAAATAAAATGTGAAATAGAAGATGGTTTAAACATGTTTACTATGTATCAAGATACAATTAGGTAATTCTGACTTTGCATCCTAGGTACATAGGTGACTTGGGAGCTTTTACTTTATATATTTCATCTTCGGTTCCATGATGTTATTCTGTGTCTAAAACTTACTACCTTAACTTGTCTTTGACTAAATATGCTATCTGATTTGGGGCCGTTGCATGGACAGAAAAATCTTAAATGACTGAGAAGGAAAGTTCTCTCCATCTTCCTACCTCCTATCATACAGGCTCTTCTCATCATTGACACCAGATTTTATTCACACAATCGGGGCCATTTTCATCCTCCTGTTTCATTTCTAGGAATAAACCTTCACTGACAAAGCCCCCAGATATAGAAACAAAGAGCTACAAGGAGGGATTCTGCTTTTTTCCTGTTAAATTCATCACTTAAACTATTGCCTACTGTACACAATTTACTGTCATTTGTAACCTAGTCAGTCCTACTTTTGTATCGGGCTTCCCAAAGTAAAATTTGCCATTCTTTTCTGCAAAATTCCAAACTTTGGGAATTGGAAGTGTTTGGGTTGGTTGTCCCAATTTATACACCCTCTTGTTCCATCCCCCTAAATCACCTATGTAGGTAAACCTGATTCATCTTATTAAAACCAATGGAAGTCTAAATAGCAGACCTGTAAGAGTAAGGAAAATACCTAACAGGTCGATCATACCTTAGAGGATAAATATTCATGAAAGTAAAATTAATTGCAAATATAGATGTTAATTGCATAAATGTGTTAATGATATCCATGATACATAAAACATTAATAAATTACTTCAATATTTTCAACAACAAAATGATTAAATAATACTATGGTTTACTCTGACTTCCATTGTTTTTCTCATGGCAAGTTTTATCTTAAATATATCCTCCTAAATAACAGGTCATAAAAGTGGACATGGACCCTTATTGATATAATCAATGTCAAAATATTTCATTTTTATTCCCATTCTACATGAATTTAACTCATGTATTCTATTTTTAGTGTTCATACTCATTCCTACATGCAAAATTTTAATTATGCCTCTCAGATGTGTGCTTTTAATTAACTGATGACATATTCTTTGTTCAGTTATTTTTGTTCTATACAACTGTCATAAACTTATAAATTTTAATTAATGCTGCCCAAACCCTACTTATATAGTGTCCACACAGGAATTTGCCAAAAGGCTTAACTGTAAGTAAACCCAACAATGAATAAATCCATGAATTGCCCACTGGGATTTTTTAACAAATTAACATTTGTGCAGAGATAATGAGGTTCTTCAGTCTGTAATACCAAACAGTGTTTTTATAAAACCACATTTTTAAAAGTGAAAAGTGCTTTGTAAATGACTTAATTGGATATCACATTATTATTAATTATTGAATTTTATAAGACAATATACTACATGGTCATGTCTCACATTGAATTTTTATGAGAACTCACTTACACTGGTAATCTACAATGCAATTTTTCTGAACATATCATCTATGGAAATCAAGATCCAAATATTTTGATATATAAAGTTAATATGTTACATATTTTAAGAATACAGCAATGTCTGGAGAAATAATTTGAACATAACATTAAACTTGTGCTGTGCCTACATACAATTCAGGATCCATTAACAAGTGAACAAATCCAATGCTTTCTGGAGATTTGCTTTTGGGTATTCTTCACATGTTGAATGGTTAACCATCGTATGAAATTTCAAATGGTTCAGTTGGACTAAATATTGCTAAAGATAATTACAAGTAAATCATTTTGCTAGAACCCAATGATTTTCATTATCATATTGAGAAAATTTTGTTATCCATTAAATAATTAAATATCCCAAACAACTTATTTGGCATGAAATGTTTCTTTCTTAAGGGAATGGCATCCACATTACTGAAATACAAACTCACATTTGTTGAACTTGTATTCTCATTTGCATATGTGATAAAGGAACCAGTACTATAATTTCTCCTACAGTGATAGAATGTATTCTATGTATAAACAAGCTTCCCTAAGCAGAATAAAGATATGAGCTAAAATTCCTAGTGCATTTCATATTTCAATCAGTCTATGAATATATTTTTCAGAATGCTATTAAGTACTTAGAATACCTTAATTTTCAATTAATTATAAATCAAGAATATTTATAGACATAACTATCAAACTTCTATTAGAATGCAAATCAAAAACAGCTTGGTTTCTCTGAACTCCTTTGGAAACTCTTCATGTGACTCTTTCAGATGGCATTATGCTATATACTTCAAAGAATATCATAAGCAATACAGACAGTGTGAGAACTCTCAGTAAGATATAAATTAACCATGTAGGGGATGTGAAGATCATATAGATTGATTTTCCATTTGACTAACTAAATTTGCATTTATGGTAGTAAAATTAAATGTGCATAGATTGCACTTTTATGGTTGCATAATGTCCCTTGCACTGAATATTGGAATTTACAAATTAGATTTTTATGATGTATTGGGGTTATTTTTTCTCATAGGAACATATTTTGCATTTAATACAAGTCAGTAGGAAAGCATATTCAATGTTCAGTTATGTGCCATAGAGAATAATTTTTGCCAACATGGTTATTGCATGAATTAATAAATATATCAAGTAATTGATAAATATTTATTAATTCACCAACATGTAGCAACCTGATGTTTTTAAAATACATTGTATACTATACTTTACAATACATAGAATAGTTACAAGTTAAGATGGGAATCAAGAACATCTTAGATGTTTTGGTACAGTATATTTTCATTTAAATGAACCTCATTTCCAATAACAATTGATTTTATTTTTAGGGAAAATGCAAAAACAATTTGGACTTTGAGGTTAAACACGTAAGCCTTGGAAAACTGACACTTTTAATCATTCTGAATCATCGTCAAACTATCTGCGAGCACTGACCATCATGCAATACACACTCAACACAGTAATTTTCATTATTATCATTAAATTTTGTTACCTGAACTTAGAGATATTGGAATTAGAAAAAATGCCATGTTGAGTTAATTATTAATTTTAATTTTTGTTAGTGTGTTATTTATCAAGACCTTGGGGATTATATTTGCAGTATTAAGTAAGAAGGAAAAATGTGAATGATTTGAATATACAATGGCACTCATACTTACCTAGAACTGATGGTGTGCAAGTTCCCCCATTTTGACAGTAGTTGCTACAGTGGTTGACTTCACACCTTTCACCTGAATAACTAGGCCAACAATGACACCGCAAATCACCCTTCTCATTTAAAATACATCTCCCTCCATTTTCACAGGTCAATTTGCAGGAATCATCTAGTTGGAAGAAATGTGAAGATTAGTGTGTAGTTCATGAATTAATAAAGACAGCTCAAATAAACATATTTAAATCCTCAATTCTTATTTTTTCACAAAATAACTAAGGATAAATGTTAAATTAAATACTAGCTAAAAACAGAGAAATAGATTTTAGTTTTTGGATGGTGAATAAAAACATTAACTTAAGTTGTTTTTTTGTTGTAAGCTTCAAGCATACTAACCAATTCTTAAAAGTTGTCTTGCATTAAATAATGAATCTAACTGAAACATTCTAAAAGTAACATATCTTAAAACCAAGAAGTGTTCTTTTTGATATGAGCAAATGTTATCTATTTTATAGTAATTGATAATAAATCAAACTGAAATATCTAAGATATATTTTAGCATCTCTATCCACATACATACATACATACACACTTATGCATTCTATGGTATATGTGCTTGTGCGTCTATATGTACTTTATATTACGGATAAATGTTTAAATGAAGATACTCTTTGACATCAGTCCTCATTAACCATACAAAATATGCCCAACAAGAAGCCCATTCAGATTTGGTAAGACATGATGATAGAGCAAAGTCAAAAACAATAAGCAGAAAATATGTAACATTTTTTCTAAATCTTTGGCATGATCCATCTCCTTAATGACATTTTGCCTAAAAATAAGAAATGGCCATTCTGGGGTTTACAAAAGCATCCTTAACAATATGCTAGTATGGTTTATGATAAAGATTGGTTAGAATATTTTCTAAGTGACTTTGCTATGTGTGTTGACCTGGCCTCGCTTCATTAAAAATACTGTATTACTTTGAGCAGGATACAATATTCAATGGAAAAAAACTGAGAATATGTTAAAAAGCATTCTATTTTAATATTTCTGCTAAAGCTGTGTCTTTCAAGTGGTGAAATAACATGAAATCAATAAAGCCTTTATCTGTCGAGATATATTGGCCCATGCATGGCAGAGGCTTGACTACCCCACTGTAGTGATTATAAGAACATCTCTATCAACTTCAATGACTTCTTTGCCTTATGTGTAACCTTCAGATTGATATTCCCAAAGTTTGCATTTATAAGAAGGACTTGCTCATGAGGCAATGTACATAATATAAAGAAAATGAGAAGAGTGTAATAAAACCTTTTATGTCTTCATTCTGCCCCATTATTAGGCATACAAGTTAACCAACCTAAGTCTCATTTACACACTGTACAAGGACCTTCGTGACAAAAATACAACTTAACTCAGGTTTACTGTAAATATTAAACTTGGAAAAATATTAAAATTCTAAAAGTTTGTAAATACTAAGTGCCTAAGTATATACCACATACATCTAAACACAAAAGACAATTTGACTTCCAACTCACGTCTAGTAGAAAGACTCAGAGCTTAAAGTTGGGTCTACAAGGTGTATTGCTAAACTTTGACAGGCAGTTAAGGCACTTATTTGGCAAAATAAGCATGTGACATTTATCTGCATTGTTTCATGAGTGCCCACAAGGAATGCTGAGTACAGTGCTCAAGTAAAGTAATACCTATGCATGTCAGGAGGTGAGCACCAGAGTAACTGAATGAAAGTGGCTGTTCCTGGACCTGGGTTGAAGCGTGTGAGGAAGGAAATTACAAGAGGTAAGTGTCTTTGAAGAGATAAGCCGGGGTAAGATAAGGTTATTGGATGCTCTATTTTTTTTCTGTAAATGTAGAAAGTTTGAAGAAATAGAGAAGGCTGAATATAGTGGCAGGTGACAAACTGAAAAAGCAGGGAGAAGATGAGGACTTCATTTAAATATGATAATATGTTTAGGTCACATGATGCCCTAAAAATAGAATAATGTGAGGTGAGTACATGTGGAAATATTCTAACAGTAATTGTGAAGTGAAGATCACCTCAGTGGTTTCTGAAGAAAATAAGGGAAAATTAGGATGATTCTTCAGTTTCTGATCAGAACAACAAAGTGGGAACATGAAGATGATAGGAAATGGAGAGGTGAGTTAGCTTTTAACATAAAAATATCTTAGATCCCTATGCAAATGCATGTGACAATCTCCAGAAAATAATTGAATATAGAATGAGATTTTTCAAAAATATCTGGTGTCAATATGTTTGCTTAATTTAAAATTTAGTAAAAATCATTTCTAACTCATCCAACAAACTATGTCCTAATGGCAGTTCTGAATGTGAATGGTGAAGATAAATATTTAAGGCATTATTGTCATATTTAGGATTATCAGGGGGAGACTCATTTTCACTTATGGATGTTATATGTATACCACATAGATATTCAAAATCCCTAGATAGTGAGGCATGTGCATTGTTATACCACGCTTCATTAGGAAACAGAAATTTAAATACATAATACTGTCAATGAAATGGAAGTTAGATTATACTCTTTCAAAACTTACAGTAATAATTCTTTAATGAAAAAGAAGGCTACTTTTGTCAGTAACTAAATCACCCCCAGAAGCCAAGCTCCAGCAATTATAATCAACTATAGTAAAGGGCAGGTGAACACTTCCCTGAAAATGAGTAATATTTGAATTTCAAATTTGTTACATGAAGATTAAAAGTATTCAGTGCACATATCATTTAACAATAGCAACTATATAAAGCATTTGTAAAACTTGATTATATAAAATATTGTTGTAAGGAAAACTGGAATTTATCTATATCAACAAATAATTCTAAAATCCATCTGGTGTGGTGGCATGCAAATATAGTCCAAGTATTCCTAGCACTCAGAGACTGAGATGGCAGATCAAGTTGAGACGAAGATTTCCAGACCAGCCTAAGCAACATAGTGAGACAACTCCCTCTATTCCCAAAATTAAAAATATAATAATAACTGTTCTGAAAACTACATATTTATGTTCCTGATTGAAGTACTTCAAACCCTTATGAAGTTTTGGGGACCAATTTCAATATTGTTTAACATTTATTAAATTTAAGATTTTCTTTTCAATCATATGAATGAGCTTTGAAGAAGTTTCCAGACTTATACATTTTAAGTAGAGGTGAAGTAAAAATTTCCAAAAATGTTTTAGATCTTGTGTAAATGTGCCTTTACACATATAAACTTCCTTCTTTCAAGTGTAAAATACTACAATTTGGTGATTTAGTGCAGCAAAAAATTTTGCTTCATTTTCCTACCAACTTTATAGTGCAGTGTAATTTGTGTACATTTTGGAAGACATTGTGGTAAGCAATTTACGTATGCTATTTGTAGTAATTCCAATAATTGTGGAAATGGGTACCATGTCTGCTATGGAGGCACTGGACTTATTGTTTGATGGTTAAGATAGTGTATCACCCAGGTTCACCTGGGAGTACCATCATTCATTGTGTAATCTTCAGCAATCAAAATAGCTTTTTCTTATGGTTTTGATCCAGAATGTCTGAAGACTAATGTTGAAAGCATGGTCCCCACTGAAGAAAGGTTCAGAGGTGGGGTTCTGGGGAAATGATTGGATCATGAGAGCTCTGACCTTGTGTGTGGATTAATCCATGAGTGAATACTTGATACATGAATAGACAATAGGGAAGTAGGACCTAGGTCACTGGAACATGTCCAGGAATGTTTGTCTTCTCCTCAGTCCCTTTATATCTCTCCATTTTTTGGCTTCTATGAGCTGAGCAGATGTCCCCTGCCACATACTTCTGCCATGGTGTTCTGCCACTCATCAAGACCAAAGTAATGGAGCTAGTCAACTGTGAACTGAGTCTCCTGAAACCAAAAACTAATTTTTTTTTTTTTTAGTTTTTTTTCCTGTAAGTTATCCTTATCAGATGTTTTGGTCACAGTGACAAAATGCTGATTAACAAATCTCTCAATACTTTAATTTTCTTATATAGTAAAATAGGGGAAATCATGTAGAGTATCACTGGGGTTTTGTGAAGACTAAGGGAAATTTTACATATATGTGTGTGTGTGTATATATATATGCATTTATCTATAAACATGCATATACATGTAAATATATATATACATGTGTTGTGTGACATAAAATTTAGTAAGTATGGATTTTATTTTTTCTTAAAAACATTTTCCCTTTAGAACTAATGTCTTCAATTTAAGAGAGCTTATTATCAGTCTACCTGGATATTTAAGAAACAGTGCTTCCTTTTCTTTTACCTCATACAATTTTGTTTTCTTATTTTAGTAGTTGGGATTGAACCCAGGGGCACTCTACCACTGAGCTACAGTCCTGGCCCTTCTAGTATTTTATTTTGAGACAAGGTCTTCTTAAGTTGCTGAGGTTGGCCTCAAACTTGTGGTTCTCCTGCCTCAGACTCCCAATTGCTGAGATTAGAGGTTTATACCACCATGCCCTGCCTATTTTGTTCTTTCTTTTATTTTTTCCTTATTAACTTTGTTTCTGTAAAGATGTTTCAAAATTCTTTTTAATTTTTTATTTATTTTATTTTATTTTTTAAATTTTTATAGACTTCATTTTGATTCATTGTACACATACGGGGTACAAATTTTCATTTCTATGGTTGTGCATGATGTACATTCATACCATTCTTATTAATCATACATGTACATAGGGTAATGATGTCTGTCTCATTACACCATTTTTCATACCCCTGCCCCTCTCCCTCTCATTTCCCTCTACGTAATCTGAAGTTCCTCCATTCTTCTCTCACCCCTATTCCCCCAATCTGATTCTATATCATCATCCACTTATTGTTTTTTAAACTAACCAAAAGAGAGAAAAACTCAAATTATTAAAATCCAAGATGAAAAAGGAAATATTACCACAAGCACTACTGAAATCCAGAGCATCATCAGAAACTATATTGAAAATTTATATTCCAATAAGCTAGAAAATCTTCACAGTATGAACAATTTCCTAAAGACATCTGACCTACCCAAATTGAAGCAGGAAGATATAGAAAACTTAAACAAATCAATTTCCAGTAATGAAATTGAAGGGGCTATCAAAAGCCTTTCAGCAAAGAAAAGCCCAGGTCAGGCTGGATTAACATTTCAGTTCTACCAAGACCGTTAAAAAAGAACTAATACCAATCCCCACAAATTATCCCATGAAATAGAAAAGGAGGGAACTCTGCCAAATTCAGTTTTTTTATTGTTCATTCCAAACTTTGACTTCTAAAATACAAACTGAATGAAGGAATTTTATCAGTTTCATGTCTAAATTGGTCCTTGGTCTCTAAACCAATATTATACCTTCGTCAGAAGCCCTCCAAACATTGATGAATCGTACAAGTAGTAGTATTTGTTGTAAATCTGATTTTATACAAGAGAAACTGAGACTGTTTCTAACCTAATCCTGGGTTTCAAAATTATTGTTTGCCTACAGGAAGAGTTTAAATAAATTTATTTAACAATCAGATTTGGGGTTTGGATTTAAACCCACAACAGAAGGGCATCTTCAAAAAATTATCTCCTATAATACAAGAGCTATATAAAAACGTCTTTTCATTGTGTAACTTTATAGTTCCCGATCTAGTTGGTGCATGTCAAGTCTTCAATATTTCTTTGTGAACAAATGCAGAATAAATTGATATGAAGTCTTCAGCAGAAAGAACAATTTAGACAGTCTATTCAAAAATCATTGATATCCTGGCAGCTAAATTGATAAAAGAGTAGGTAATTCGGCTCAGTAATAATTGTTGTGAAAATTTATCACAAGGATTAATTCATTATTTACTGAATAATGGAGAATACCTACCCAACAGAAGGTCATCATTGCAGGTTCCATTAATCAAGTATTTTCCTTCTGGGCAAACACAGGTGGCCCCAGAAGGATTCAGCAAACAGAGAAATTCACATCCTAAATCCAAGCAAGGATTAGGTACTGATGAAAACAAAACAAAACAAAAAGCAAAGAAATATGTAAGTATAGTCACAATAAGTTTCAAACACATAAAATTCAATAAGGTGAAATGATTAATTTGCAATGTTAAAAATAAATTACATAAATTTTTTTCTGCAAGTATTTCATTTCAATGTTACTTTTTTTTTTTATAGGTGAGGAGAAATTACTATCCAACACCCATCATTAACAGTATAGTTGCTCTAATTATTCTTTCCAAAAGGAAGAAGAATCTATTCAAAACTATACTTTGCAACTCTTCCTTATGACCAATTGTTTTTTGGCATAAAAGTTCATCTTAGAATCTGAAGTGGTGTCTAGGGCTGTGTTAGTAAAGCCACCTGAAGTCTAAAATGTATTTGAAACATATTTTTCAAAATAATTGCCTCAATTATTTATTTACCTACTCCCTTCTAGAAGGGAAAGCAATAATAATAATAAATCATAAACAATAAATCGAACAAAATTACAACTCTTGGAAAGAGTTCTTGGCTACTTTTAAGACTAGAATCTTAATGCTACAGTAATTACTTAGTAACAAGGGTCAAAGTGAGCAATGAATGATGCATTTCCTTAGATTGCATGGTTCATCTAGAGAAGCATAAGGTTTTCTACAGAATTTTAGAAATGCAGAATAATAGATAACTTTTATAACAAAGTTAATTTTACTTCCAAAAAACACAGCCAAATGTTGAATATTTTCATACCTATTATACCAGAAATGGATCCTTAGGCATTATATGTATACTGACTTTTCTAATTTAAAAAGTCTGGGGGTACTATATTATACTATACTTAATACTATATATATAGTACTAAACACACACACATACACACACTTATGTATATAAGGTTGAAGGACTGAATTCAGGGATCCTCTACCACTGATCTACCTCCCAAGACCTTTTTAATTTCCAGATAGTTGCTGAAGCTGGCCTCAAACTTGTGATCATTTTGTCTTAACCTTCTGAGTCTCTGGGATTACAGGCATGAGCCACCATGCCTTGCAAAAATGCATTATTTTTAACAGACAAAAGGAAAACATTCGCAAATGTAAACAACTTTTAAAAAATGTTGTACTTACAGTCTAGTTGTTTATAGCGATGAGATATCAAAACACCTTTTGTTTTATCAACATCTAAAGCTAGATACTCTACTGAACCACGTCCAAATTTTTGTACTCGAAAAACACCATTTTTTGGTCCTGCTCCATATATATAATCCTCAAAGATATCAATCCTATGTGGATGTAACAATCCTGGAATTTTAAAAAGGTAGGAAAATAAAAGCTGTAATGCATATACTCAAATTTTAAAAAATTGTTTATCCAAGATCACATAGACAATTTTATTGTCTTCAAGAAAATCTTTCAGAATTAGGATATTTTCATATTAGCTCAGAAGTTGATGGAATTAATTTCTTGACAGTGGGGATACAAGAGATATTACACATGTCACTTAGAATCTAGGAAAACATTTCAATCATTAATTTAATCATATTCAACATCACCAAACATTTGCTGTGATGTTTGTTGTAATTTTTTTTCTGCTATACAGTGAACAAATGAAAAGGTACAGGCTAACTTCATCTGTAGCACAAAAACAAGAAGTTCATTAAACTCCAAATTAGTATTCTGGATCCAATTAATAATTAAATAGTTTGGTGAAATGACTGATTTATCAAGTAATCATGAGTTAAAAATCTGTGACACTATTATTGTGTGTTTTAGAGAATGGATAAGGAAAACAAACTAGCAAACGGCCATCATTCACATGACATAGTTGCCTAAAAATAATAGTGACCATCAATTTTCACCTATGGTGGCTATTATTTTAAGACATTTTGTCAAAAAAACTATCAATCTAACTTTTGGTACTGAAATTTGTAACAAGTAAAATGGGAACATTTATATGTTATGATCTAGAGGTGATGAAACAAAAAATAACTTTTACATTTATATATATTTCTTTAGTTTCCTTGAGTAGTAAGGTGTATGTTTAAGCTGAAAACAAGCTAACGTTATTTTAAAATAATACAAAAATGTAGACTTTTTTCATCTGGGTAATTAATACAAAAATCATACATTTTAGGGAAATGCACAGTGCAAATTTGATACAATTATTCTTTTCAAATTTCCCATTTGAAAAAAAAAAAGAAAGTTAATCTCTGTTCAAGAAATATACTATGCCAATGTAAAAACTTGATGTTTGTGTTATGAGTAGCAAGGTGAATATGGGAAGGGGTTGGAGGAGGGAAGGAAAATCAAAAGGAAAAAATTAGACTCAGCAGTAGGACCAGAAACAGGCCAGGAAAGATTGAGGCACAGAAGGGACCTAGAAAATGAGAGTAAAAATATGAGCCAGTAAGAAGCAAAAATAAGAATGGGCGTAGCACCTGAGGGGTACAGGTAGATTCTGTGGTCACCAGTAGTAAAGGAAATTATCATTTTTCTATATTCTGCTTTTCACTTGGATGGTGGTATCCTTTAGTACCAGGAATCATTACTATGATGTTCTACTACATATAATAATTTGTTTCCTGCATGCTATTCCTGAAATTTGAAAGAAAAAGTAGGGCCTATGTGTACTATTCCTGACTTTTTGATATACCCTGCTCAAAATGGAACACCACAGAATCAACAGAATGAAATTACTTTCTGAATACGGCAGCATGGTCCATGTTTTTCCAAGTCAAGAATGTCCTCTGCCCTGGTCTCTTTGATATTCTAGTATGAATGAAAATTTTAATCAATAAAAGGGAAAAGGAGACAGAATTTAAGGAAACTCATGATGCAAAGCTTCCATAATTACATTTATGTTATGATTTAATACCCTCAATAACAAAAATAAAACCAAAATCATCTCACAAACCTTGTTTACTACTGACAGAGACTACTGAATCAGAGCCATCGTACAGAACGCTACCGATTATGGAGAGCTCAAAGTCAGCCCAGTATATGCGTTCACTAAAATGATCCACAGCCAGACCTGCAAACACAGACAGACAAATAATGGAAAGGAATTTGGAATTATTTAAAAGTATTATTTTGCTTCTTAATGTGTTTGTCTTCGAGCATCACAGAAATTACCCACTGTACATCATAGTACCATATAATTCAGATAAATTGAAATAATTAAACCTTGTCTCAAATCAACCCTTATCTTAGATTACATAGCCTTCATTTAATAAACTATAAGTAAAAATCTTCACACAAGAAGAGAAATCTTGATTATCACTCCTTTTCATACTTTCTACTTTCTTAATTTTGGCCCTTCTCTAGTATTTTTTCATATGTTATTTCAATTTTTATACTTATAGTATATATAGAATGAATTCATTACTTAATGTCTTATCCAACTTTTTTTTTAAAGCTAATTGGGTGTAATTCCTATATTTTAAATACCTTCATGAAGATGGAGTTCTCAGAATATAAAAGGTTTATGTGCTTAATCACAAGTTGGCTTATGGTGTTGTAAGGTACCTATTTGTATGCTAAGTTTAAAGTGACTAAAGATTGATGTTTATAGCAGAAAGGAATGAATAGTAAAGTCCTTCATTAAGGTCCTAGTGGTGCTTGAATTCCTAACTGTCATTACTAATTTGCTCTGAGACTGTTTTTCTTTGATTTCATCATAGGTATCTGAGAGTGAATAACAGTAGATAAAAATAACATGGGGTAAAACAATAATGTTTTTCTACTTATCTCATTTTTACTTTTTAACTTTGCAAATCTGGTTGAAATCTATTCTAGTAAAAATACCATCATCACAAATAATATTTTAGACAGTGAAGTTTCTTCAATGTAGATACAACACATGAATTCTATAATAAATCCTCACTGTTGTAGTTTTTTTGTGTGTGTGATATAACTAATGTCTATATATCACATTGAACATACTTTGAATATACAATGCAATTAAAATACATTTTGCAGCTGAATGTTACAGAAGTTTCACAATTTGAACATTCAATAAATAACCAAAATCAAGATTATGGAATGAAAAGTATTTTGAGTTTATGCAAAATGTGTACTCCTATACAGATAGACCAAGACTTAACAACGAAAATGGAAAATAAATTATAGTGAAAGTAATTTGTGAATAATTCTTCTGTTAAGTATGTAAATCTAGCTCAAATATAATCAAACTAAATATAAATATTGCTCTTCAAGTAAAATATATATATATATATATTGCTATGTCTTTCTAGCCTTTGAGAAATGATTTAACAATTAAACCACATGCTCCATGCTTTACTAGCATCTCCTCAATTATTGATTGATTTGTTTGAGTTATGTTAAGAGTTATGTTTTTGCTACTTCTTATATAGTTATGATCAACATGAACCATAAAGTGTTCCAATTTCCTCCTGGTGCCATTATAATTCAAAGCAATCACCTAAGAAAGGTTGAAAACACTTTCCTTCTTCTCTAGGAAGGCAGTACAACAAGCACATAAAACAAGACCTCTGCCCCCAAAAATTGGTTTTATACCTAAAATATTAAATTTACTAATCATGGAAAAGAAGAAAACAATGTGCGTGCACATTGTGTGATATGTGTGTGAAGGAAACAATGTGTGATGCAGTTTAATTAACAATATGGTTTCCGAAATTCACTGAAAGTGCCATATATTGCATTGCTCCTCTATGCTTGCCTAAGATAGCCTCAATTTTATCTCATTTTGTCACAGGCCATACTAGTAGATGGAATTACATCTAGATAGAAATTTTACAACAAAGTTTTTAGATGAATGGGGTTTATATTACAAAAATACGTAAATCAATTATTTTGATTTTTCCTTAAGCCCTTTAATAAAAGAGATAGTCTTTAAATTACAAAGTTAGTAAAGAAATCAGCTAATTTCCTGTGGTATCAATGAATGTCAAGTTTATAGGAAAGAATAAGTTCATGTCTATCTTTAAGGTATCACATCTCCTTTTGTCTTTAATAAAGAACCAATGATAGAATGAAAAAGCACACAAACAAAAACAGGATTCTCAAGAAACTTTCTTATCTGAACTGAAAACCACAAATACATGGAATTGAATTAGCAGAAATACAGAAAATTCAAAATAAAATGCTATAGACATTTTAATTCAGTATAAAAGAATCATAATTTGAAAGGTTTATAAAAGACAAAGATGCAAGGTAAGTTTCAGTGATGCAAGATAACAGCACTAATGAAGCAGTGATTCTCTCAATACCATCTCTCACCAAAATGCCAAGACTGTTAACTATGTTTTAGAGACTTTTTGAACTTGCTTTTGTTGGACTTTGAAATTTGAACAATTTTGTAATAGTTCCCTATTTCCATTATAGTCTAAAAAGAATAAGAGAGAAAAAACAAAAATATTGTGAGAAATGGTCATAGTACCAATATGATATTTAAGACAAAATTTAGAGCACTAATTTCAACCACTGCATTTTCACAAATAGATACAAGGATAAGATACATTCTGTTTTAAGGAAAAGCAAGTATTTACAAGGTAGTAAAAGCCACCATATGAGACCTACCATATTCTCAATTTAAAAGGTGTTAAGAAAAGCTAAAATAACTGAAGATATTTACTACTGTATTACATTCATTTTAAAAAATTGTTAAAATTATTTTTCAAATTGGTTGTGTGCTTAGAATCTAAGATTCCAAACTACATTAAAATTCTCTCTTTCTCTCTTAAACACACACTAATGACAGCATTAGTAAAATAAATGCATCAAGGAAACAGCAAAATAGTCCTAAATTTGTGTCCACTTTATTTAGAGATCTTTTGTGGCCAAGGAAAAAGAATTTGTTTACTGAATTAAACAAGTATGAGTGATATAGGGTAAGTACATAGTTGTTCATTTTCTCTGAAATTGCCACAATTCAGAAGAGAGTGCAAACAATATCAATAAGTCTCTATCAAAGGATGTGGTATGTAAATCAATCTCATGGAATCCTCCACCCTCCTATTAAAAGCTAAACTGGAAAGTGACTTATCTGACATACACTGGTGGGGCAAGTGCATGCTACTCAACTAACATACGAGACTGGAAAATAAGATAGACTAAGCTTCTTTTGTTTATCATACTGCCGGATAAAACAAAACAAAAAAAGTAAAAGTGTGCCATTTGTTAAAAGTGACCTTGGATCCATCCCAAGGATTAGAGTGTTAAAATTGCAGGCATCCATTTGTTCTTTCATTCAGCACATAATTATTTTAAGCACACACTACGTACAGGTAATAGTATATGACATAAGGGATATAACAAGAATATTAACAATGGTTTTGGTTTAAGTTGGTTACACTCTTGGGCACACACATACACATTGAAGGGTTAATAGTAGACTGCACCATTAAAGCAGTAGATGTTGGAGTACCAAGAATGAACAGAATGAGTGTGCTAAACTCCCAGAAGACTGAAGTGTTCTCATCATGATTTTGCCAAGTTTGCAAAGATGGTGGTGTTGTTGTTGGGCTATTATATTGGATAGTAGAATTCTAATCCTGGAATTCACAGGATTAGAATTCACTCCCAAAATGTTGCTCATAAGTGATGATACCTATATCCTGTTAAAATTAAGAGGATAACCAAGTCTACTGTGTTTCAGTGCACTTATTTGTCCTTGCATGACATTGGAAAGATAGCTTCTCTTATAAACCCACGATACAAAGAACAAGATTTTACAATCAGAGAGAAAGAGAGACATTGTGGTATTTACTGAATTAATATGAGACCTTAAACTCAGAACAAACATTTATATAGTCCAAGAAAACAGAGAGAAAATTGATAAAATCAAGTCAAGGTATTACTGGGAAGACATAGCCATGAATGTACTTCCATGCAAATACATCTTATAGGATTATATTTGCACATGTCTTCTCATACATGAAATGTAAATATGCATATAAATGCAGAATAATGATCTGATTACCAACATTTTTAACTGCTTGTTAGTAATAGGTTATTTATGAAATTGAAATTAACTATTATTTCTTAAAACTTTCCTGACACTTGTTTGAACTCATTTGTGTATCATTAACAGTTGGCAAGAAAGTATCCAGGAGTCATTAAACACCATGAAAATGACATTAAGATATGTTTATGGTCAAAGATATGTTTCTGCTAGTTTCCGAATGTAATTAAATACTACTCAAGAATGTGACATCATCATTTGTAATATTAAGAAAACAATTCATTCAGATTTTCTGTGCTAGACCAATGTATACAATGCATTATTATTTATTATATCCACTATGCCATGTCAGAGAACACCAGACCTTATTCTTCCTGTCCAATGGCACTGTGCCCATTGACAAGACTTTGTTGCTGACCCTTTACTCCCCAGGGCCCAGTAAGGTTATTCCACCTTCAACTTCTATGAGATCAACCGCTTCAGATTTTACTTATAGGTGAGATCATATGGCACACTGTACCTTAGACACAGGTGCAAATATGTCATTTGAAAAAATTAAAGGAAATTTTAAGCAAGTGGCAATGAAGTATAGTAACATTTAACATGTGATTTGTGAATTTCTTTTTTATCCTAAAGAATTATAATAGACTTACAATGAGAAATGAATAAAACTAAATATACTAAATAGATATGAAAAATTATTATTAGTATTAGGAAATTTTGGAAGACATGATATGGAATTCAAGGTTTTATTCTAGTAAAGAGGACAAAGTTTTTATAATTATTATTAGCTCTAATATAGTCAAGGAAATTCATACTGATTTAAATGAATTATTATACATTACATATAAGTAAATTATTATCACATTTTCCAATAAGAAGACTGATTATAAAAAAGTTTATTCAGCTTGCTCAATTTTAACTCATGCCTATATAATGGAAAGTTTATATTTTTCTACTATTCTTTATTTCTCTATTTCAGTCTCTGTGTTCTGCTTAATAATATATTCCATCTTCCTTTTGAAACCCTTCTTTGGATATGGTGACCCCACATTATAATCTACTATTATTTAGATAACTTTGGAGTCTTCATTTGTGATCTTGATTCTTTTCAATATAAGCATCTTCCCAAAATTCTTTGGATCTTATTTACTCATCCATTGTTCATCTTAACAACCCAAGAATTAGTGAATTTGTGCTTTTGTTGCCAGTTTCTCAAACCAAATTCAGAGTTCTATTTTGAATTCCAGAACTTTTCAGTGACCTGTGAAATATCTCCATCTGATTGACTAAACTTGGGACCTGGCACACCTACACCATTTGCTATGGCTGAGTGACAAAGTTGCACAATCTCTGATCAAATGCCACCTTCTGTTAAAGCCCACTGTGGTGTCTAATGATGATATACTGCAACTTATCACTCCCATTCCCAACTCTTCTGGCAATTTCACTCTTTTTACTATAGCATTAAATACCTCAAACTGGCTTTGTAATTTATTTTTAAATATTAAATTTTTACTGTTCCCATACCATCTCTCTAATAGAATATAAACACTGGAAGGACAGAGACCTATGACTATGGCTATGACCTACGACCTATGACTTCTCAAATTCCAAGAATCATGCCTGGAACATGCAATATGCTCAATAAGTATTAGTTGAATGGTTTGATACATGAATTCTGAGAGTTGATACCTGTAACAAGATAGAAGTTCTCAAACAAATTTGTTGAGCAGAAAACACATATATTCATAATATTCATAGGGTAGACAGGCTCACACCAACTGCCTTGCATATTTGTCTGGTGCTCCTATGGGTATCTGACCAGATTTTGTTTCCTGCTTAACATGAATCAATGGCACTTGCAGAAGACTCTAGGACCTTATAGATGCTGGCCCCTCAAAGTTTCAAAGTTCCATCTCATTTCATTTGTTTACTTTGCTGTTTGGCTTTCCTCAATTCCATTTTCTACCATTTTTGGCCTATTTTTTACTTTGCATTCCAATATTTCTCCCCACCCTATTCTTTGTCAGGGTTTAACACTTATTCTTAACCAACACCTCAAAAATCGCTTTCTCCCCATTATATTTGAATGACACCTATGTGCTCTGCACTCCACTCTGCTCTTCTCCACAGTGCCATTTACACATGTGTTTGTGTGTGCATACAGACATATGCAGGGTTTGATTTTGTTTTTATAGTCCACGACTTTAGACTAAAGCTACATGAGTGCAAACTGTATTTCTGATAAATAATAGTGCATGGCATATAGTAAACACTCATTTTTTAATAAAGGTAGGATAAGTGAATTAAGGAAAAAGAAGTTTGATTCATTTCCTTTATGTACTCTTTATCCCTCTTGGATACATTTCCCACCTCTTCCTCTATCATTATCTGCAGTTGATAAATTCCACTAGGCTACCTCTGCTTTGTCTCGTATATACCTCATCCCTTTCTATCTGCTTGTCACTTTTCAAGTCATGCTATTTGTTGTTCTTGTCAAGGTCATTCAATGACAATTACCTGCTCTCTGGACTTCTGTTTCTATTCAATACATTGGACAAGTGCTGCCAAAGAAATAAGCCTGAAACCTGCCTTACTCAAATCACTAATTGAATCAAAATTGTACAATGATTCGTTCTTGGCTAAAAAATCATATGTAATCATGTTGGTATTTAAGATTATGTTTACAGCTCATGCTATATTACAGAACCTGTCACCTTCTAGATGCACCATGACTCATCAGCAAAACATGTCATGCATGCAACACTGGAGCACCGATCCCACTTAGTATTTACAGGACTATTTTAAAGTACTGGTTATTAGTGCTTGGTTTGCTAATGGTGATAGGACCTATGTTTTTAGATAATGAGTTCATTATGAGATATCACAGCCAATAAGAAGAGATTCCTCTAGATTCAAAGCCAATCGTGTCTAACTCCTTTAAACAAAAGCACCTTTCCTTTATTAAAATGCCTCCATTATGAATGATCTGCCCATCTTTTAAATGCTTACCCATCCTTCAAGCACTTGTTCAAGTGACACTCTTTAAATATTTATTAATTTTTTGTATTGGAGATGATCTTTCTTATCTCTGTACTCTGAAGATAGCATAAAACATAAAACAGTTCTGACATTTTGCAAATTCAACACATATCTGAGTATGCCTCATTCTCTTGTCATTCTTAACTGTTAATTTCCTGAAAATAGGGGTGCTGTTGGCTTCATTATTACTTTGCTTGTGGTGTTGAGCAGAGTTGCAACCACGGAAGAACGTTTCAGGCATGCATCTTTCCTAAGGCCCACTGTGGGAGTCCATGTGTTGCCTGCTCAAATCTTCTTTCAGACATCCCCCAGTTGTTGAAAAAGCAGTAGACAGTCATACTTGACCCTCATCTCCAGAAAATTGTACTCAACTGATTGCAGTAACTTGCTTAGGAAGTTAAAGCCAATCCATAAGTGATGGTGTTTGAGAAGCTACAACCCTTGCCTGACATGGGGTTTATCTCCAGATCACGTCCCTTGAGTCCCAAACCAAGAATAGACTTTACCTGAGACTCAGTTTTGCTGGGCTCTTTCCCTTTCTCTCTCCTCCTTTTACAGTTTTCTCCTGAAAAATACATAAATTCTTCATACAAAAATCTTTTGTAGGAATCCCTGTCTCAAGCTCCCTCCAAAACACCCTCCTGCAGGAAATTCCTCAAACTGCTGTCAGAATCATTCTTTGAAATGAAAACATGTTACTTACACTGTGATTATCTAACATTTTAGCACAAGGACTTGTTTTTTATACGTTATTTTCACTAATTTTGCTACTTTTCTCTAAGTTCAATTTAGATTTTTTAAGAAAGCTAACAAAAAGTGCCTAGTGCTCAAAAAAATTAAAATTGTGTGTACGCAGATCACACCCCTTAACTCCTCAACTCCCAAGGGGCTCTCCGTAAAGGAGGCACAGAACCCAGTCTTCGATAGTGTGTTGAAGATACCACCCTGCCTAGCTCACATCCACCACTCTCCTGAATAGCTGGCATGTCTCTAGGCATACTAACCCTGCTGTTTTTGACACATGTGAAGCTCACTATCTAATGTTCTTTCTGCATGGAAAGCTCTTTCTTTACATTCACACATCTAACTAACTTTGTTATTTAGGTCATTCCTTAAATATCACCTTTCTAATGATAACTTCTCTGATAATGTGACTAAACTAATCATTCCTAATCATTCCTAATAACAGTACTTTCATTACTTTGAGTCCCCCCCCCTACAGAGCACATATCACTTAAACTGATATTATATAATGTATCTTCTACAGGAAGATGCTGGGGACCATATATGCTGGGAACCTGTGTGAACTGGGTGATGTTCCAGCCATTAGTCAGGGAAGTTGGTGTCTTGAGAACTCCCAGGAAGAAGCCCCTTGGTGTGAGAATGCCCACTTCAGGCTGGCACCCTGACTTGCTCATAGATCAAGTTCAAATACAGCCTCCTGGAAATGGGTGTTGCCTGTCAAACTGCCAAACACCAATCAACCTGTTTACTGCAAGACCCCTGCCATAACTACAAACAAGCATTTAAACAAAACTTCTCCCACTGACACCTTATCCCTGCTTTTGATGTACTCTCCCTTAAATAAAGAATTGGGACCTTTTTCAGTTGTTCAGTTCCATTTCCTATCAGGACTGGAAGACCTATAAGGCACTCCACTTTTTAAATCTAATCTTTGGTTTTGTCTTACTTCTTACTGAGTATTTCAAACTTTATTTTCCCAGGTGGCTCATACCTCCTGATCAGGAACCTGCTCTGTTGGGGTGCTGACCACCCTGTCACAGGAAAATAAGTCTTGAGATTTGGGACTTGCTTCACAAGAATAGGAACTTGTTTCTTCAACATTTGAAATCATTTCTGGCACATGGTAGATGTTCCATCAATATTTGTTAAATGATTAAATGAAGATACACTTACATAAATATGTTAGAGTTCAAATACTTCTCCCTCCCAAGAGTAAAAAACAATCTAGTCGAATAACAAGGCAAATGTCACATTAAAAGTTAGTGAGAATGTAAGTGACAACTACATGTAATTCTTAAACCACAAAGATATTACAAAGTATAATGGTTAAATAACAGAACACACAGACAATTCTATTGTTCTTTTAGTGGGAGTGTAGTGGGCAGGGAGGTTGGCACAGAATCCTTGAGGAGCCTGAAGCCTGGAAATGTTTTATTATTGCAGAAGTGCTTAAGTTAGAACTTATGAAATGGGAAAGATTCAGCTAGAGAGAGAAATTCTGGATGGACATTTTAGATGGAGCACTTGGGAGGGAAATAGCATGAGAGAAAGAGTGTGGAGGAAGAATCATAGATCTGTAAAAATACCCAAATACACTGCCATAAACTATTAAAATATCATGCATGTGGAATTCTACTAATAGCCTTATAGCTTAGGCAATTTTCAAATAATACTCCATAATATAACTGGCAGTATGATAATGACCTGACTTTCAAGTTGGGAAAATAGAACTAGAAATGTTAATGATGCCCATAAAATCATACTATATTTTATCCATTGTAAAAATGATTATATTGCCAACAAAACTAGAAAGATTCAGGCTTACTTTTTCTTCTATTTGGTGCAGGGTCTCTGCTCTAAGAATCTAGGTTCTTGATCCATTTTGCATTGAGTTTTGTGCAGGGTGAGAGATAGGGGTTTATTTTGATTTTACTGCATATGGATTTCCAGTATTTCCAGCGCCATTTGTTGAAGAGGCTATCTTTTCTCCATTGTATGTTTTATTCAGCCATAAGGAACAATAAAATTACGGTATTTGCAGGTAAATGGATGGAGTTTGAGAATATCATACTAAGTGAAATAAGCCAATCCCAAAAAACCAAAGCCTGAATGTTTTCTCTTATAAGTAGCTGATGATACATAATGGCAGGGAAGAAAGAGAAGAATGAAGGAACTGTGGATTATGGAGAGGGAAATGAGGGGAGGATGGAAGCAGGGGAAGGAAAGATTGTGGAATGAGACAAATATCATTACCCTATGTACATATATGATGTACATATATGATTACACAAATGGTGTGAATCTACATTGTATACAACCATAGAAACAAACAATTGTACCTCATTTGTGTACAATGAATCAAAATGCAGTCTGTAAAATTAAAAATAAATAAAATTTTAAAAAAACTAGAAAGAACTGTTAACACTAATGTATTTTGGATTCTGCTTAACATTTCAAAATATGTCAGAAGAACTAAGTACCTGTGGGCCTCTGTAAGTTCTTTTGTACTAAAATTCTTCTCAGAGTACCATCCATGGCTGCTTCCTCTATGTGGGAGTGGTCCCCAATGACAGTCCAGTACATCATCCTGAAGAGAGCAGGTTAAAGAGGTTAGCCTAGTGATGCTGTTGTCATAACCCATTTCTACTCCCAAAGCAGTGTCTCCTTGGACCACATGTGTATGCCACCTCCAGATTCCCTTAATAATCGGATTCCTGGACCCAACTTGTAACCAACAGAATGGGAACCTCCAATAGAAAAGCTGGAATCAACAATTTAAATAAAGTCCTAACTAAACTCACCAAAATTTGAAAACCATTCTTTTTTTTTTTTTGGTTTGTTTGGTACCAAGGGTTGAACTCAGGGGCACTCAACCACTGAGCTACCTCCTTAGCCCTATTTTGTATTTTATTTAGAGGAAAGGTCTCACTGAGTTACTTAGTGCCTCACTGTTGCTGAGGCTTTGAACTTGAGATTCTCCTACCTTAGCCTTCCAAGTTGCTGGGATTACAGGCATACACCACCATGCCCAAACCATTCTTAGTAGTAAATATTATAGCACATTATTTAATATCCAAATTTCAATTTTGAAAATTCCATTAAAATCTCAGAACAAAACAATTTCCATCTAGTTGTGAGCAAATATTCATTTTATTATGAATGCTGCACCAATATGCAATTTTCTATTTTAATAGTGATGTCATTATTTCATCAAACAGAAATCATTCTTTTATTTAGAAGATGCC
This sequence comes from Glaucomys volans, assembly GCA_020662805.1. Classification (NCBI taxonomy): domain Eukaryota; kingdom Metazoa; phylum Chordata; class Mammalia; order Rodentia; family Sciuridae; genus Glaucomys; species Glaucomys volans. The sequence goes on from JAJEJO010005555.1 coordinate 187,734, forward strand.
ACACTGTGTAATTCTAATAGTTGAAGTTGTCTGTTTTTATTCAGCATCTAGTAATTTTGTCCATGATCAGGAGTATCATTTGACATCTTCCTGTCCTATATTTGTCATAGCTTGTAGGTTTCCTTCTTCAAGAAATAGAAATAAAATATTTTATCCGTTATTTAAATTTGTTTATATATATGCTTCCTCTTTTGCTACCAAAAATAGCCAAAAACATTAATATAATGCTCTACATTTAATATGTTTAATATTTAGAAAGCTCACATGGAGATTAACAGCAGTGGTTCATGTGTTCATCACACCAGTGTCATTATTTTACAAGTCACACATATAAATGCAGACATACACAGAAACACATACATATACTGGTGTGTATACAATGTATGATATAGCAATATTTCAGGGAAAAATGTGTCACCATTTGTTGGGAAAGGTTATACTTTTGTATAGAAAGAAAAGTATGGGGATTTTCAGAAGCCCTGTGAATCTGTAACCTGTTGAACATTTAGTAAGAGAAACAAAACTGAGTACAATCTCTGAAACTGGATTACTCATACTGAGAAACAAGCCATTAACATACCCTCTTTTAGGATTTACAGCAATAGCATAGGGTTCTCCAGCCATATTTGTTAGGAGCCTGGTGCAGTTGGGGCCATTCAGCTGCCCTACGTTGACAGAGTACCTCAGACTGGTCCAGTGAGTTGTATAATAACTGAACCAGTGCATCCTGGAATGATCAGTCCAGTAAATATTCCCAGCAACCCAGTCCACAGCAATGTCCCTGGGTCTTTTAAATTCAGGACACTAAAAGAGAAACACAACAGAACACTATTTTTAAACAGAAATTTGTATAGTTTTCTGTATCTGTATTTAGATGCGGAAACACATGAAAGGTGTCAACTGTTGCATAGGATTCTAAAATAATTACATTCTTAATTATTATATATATAACTGCACAAATCTTAAGTGTACAGCTCCCTGGAGTTCTTATGTTTGTACCTGTTTAGCCACTTCTCTGCAAGAATATTTATAGAACCACAGACGTTTCACCTGTGACCTGTCCTGGTCAATATACCTCTGACAGCAACCAAAATTCTAATATCAAACACCATTGATTATTTTAAATACATCCACGTAAGTATAATCATACTCTACTATTCCTGACTTCCTCTGTTCAACATGTCTGTGAAATTCACCCATAATGTGAAAGTATCAATTATTTCTGTATTTTATGCTGGGTAGAATTTCATTTCATGGAATGACTTTTTACCATTCAATTCATAAAGTCCACTTGCCTTGTTTACAGTTTTACACCATTACAACTAAAATAATGATTATTTTTGTATATGTTCTTGGGTAGACAGACCCCCACATTTCTTTTGAATATTAGACAAGGAATAAAAGTGTTGAGTCTTAAGTTAGATACTGCAGGAAAAACTTTTTTAAAACAAGTTTGCATCTATATGTCCTCCTTTTGGCAATATAAAGAAATACCAATTGCTCTCATCCATGTTACATGCATTTTGATTTAAAAGTTCAAAAAGATGCATTTTGAGAACTACTGTTATTTAACATCTTTTGAGGAAAGTTGCAGTCTCTGTCTGATAGCTTGGCTTTTCTAATCAATATTCTGCTTTACTGAATTAATGTGAGACAAAGGTAAAGAGTTCATTAAGAACAGACAGCCAGGAAAATAACGTATGTTCTGTGCCCTTCAATTAACTTGATCACTTTCAGCAGGAACTAGTGTAGTAATTAATTTGACACGGTCAGGTTTATTGTGCATAACCAAAACTAAGAATGGATTCCCAGGGGTATTATATCAAGACAAGAAGCAATTATTTGAAGGTGATTACTTCTTAGACATGTAGTCAATGTGTAAGAGCATCTTTAGGTCCTAGCAACCAGTGAAAATATGTTTTAACACAAGGTAGTTTCTTGCCTGGGATAGTGATGAACAGAATTTATTTAGCAGTTTATTTGGATTAAAGAAAAGAAAGTTAATAACTCAAAACGAAGCTGAAATGTTAAAAAAAAATTACAAGCAACTATGTGGTATATGGTTGTTGGATCACAAGGGGAAATATAACTTATATACGAAACCAAAACAAATTCTAATGACTTTTATTATCAATTCTTTGACCTATTTCACTTGAGACCTAAAATTATGAAATTTTATAGTACTCTGTTAAGGCTAACAACAAACAGTATACTACATCCAGTATATAAAGTTGACTGAATTAAATATAAGGCTCTCTTAAAATTGACTGAATTAAATATAATGCTCTCTGCCATACAGAGTGCTCTAGAAATGTCATTTAAATAATATTCATAGATGATTATAATACAAAGATTTGTCACAGGCAAACCAAACAATTATTTTCAAATGCTCCAGTTTCATTTACCTTAACCGCATGTTTTTCAGTTTGGCAACAGTTAAAGGCAAATATGTCACCAAATATCATGTGCATAATTGTAAATCATAATTTTATAAACATGAAATGTAATAGTAAAATAACCATTATAAGCTGTTTAGAGTCTGCTGTAGAATATTTGTCATTTTCTAATAACAAGAGAACAAACCTTTAGTATTCAAAAATTATGATGGTAGTTGTTAGCTTGAGCGAAGAAAAATGTCTATTTGTGCTTTATCAAGATATAAACATATACACCTGATTTTCTATACTAATAGTATCCTTATCAAAATATAACGTTTCTTGAAATGTCCTCATTTTCTTAGATTTAAGATTTTAATTTTAGTCTATGTATGCTCAAATATGAGCTGATTATCTTTCAATTCTATACATACATCTATACCTGGACCACTGATAATTAACAATCCAAATTTCTCATGCTTATAGAGAATTCAGAAGTTTGATTTAGTGGCACTTTTTATCAGATAAACAGATGGGCAAAAATCCTAATATTTGTAGGCTGGAGATATATCTCAGTTGGTAGAATACTTGCCTCACAAGCACAAGGCCCTGGGTTCAATCCCCAGCACTGAAAAAAAAAATTCTAACATTGGTGAATGTTTTATGATTAAATCAAGTTTAGGTCTCCTTTCTATATCTAAAGAACATGGATTAAGGAAAAGGGAAAAGTCTTTCATGATAAGCAGAAGAGAAATGGATAACTCATTTGAACCTATGCTTTTATTGTTTGGTACGTGGATCAAGTAATATCTACTGTCATTCCAATAATAACTAAAGTCATAATATCATCAGTGACAAGATGATTCTCAGGGAATAAGGGCAACAAGGTTAAGATGTTAGCAAGTATTCCTCTTTAATAACTCACAGTTCACTACATGTTCATTGATCTTCAACACTGAGACAGCATTTAAGAACAGAGGAGAGGGGGAGGGGAGGGAGGGAGGAAGAGAAAAAGGAAGAAAGGAAGGAGAAAAAAGAAGAGAAGGAGGTGGAGGAGGAAGAAGAGGATGACCACCACCACAAGAAGGTTGTAGCATGATCTTAATCTCAAGGATCTGTGGCCAAATGAGGAAATCACCCCTTGTAGTGAGCTGCCTAGGACTGAAATAATTACTCTTTATTACCCACAACTTGACTAGAATTATGAATGGTATGAACCGTATAAAAGGGACTCACATTCAACAGATGTTGCCTGGAGAGTAAAAGGCAGAAGTTCCTATAAGATCTTGATGTTATGAGCAGACTGTGAAGAGGAATCTAATCAACCAGGAATATACAGAATGTGGGACACAGAAAGAGAATTGGAGAGAATTGGAGGAGTGACAATTACTAAATTTGGAATCAGAAGAATTTAATTTCTGACCTAGTCCTAGTTAATCTATAAATTACACTGCATATCTAATAAATATTTTGGATTAGATAGTCTGTGAAATTAAGTATTTAGCTTTCAAACAGTAAATAAGATGAAAAGTTAAAATGTAATCCATCCCAGTAAGTCTGCATTTTATGTAGTATTTATAGAAAATTCCAGGCACTTGATCCCCAAAAGATTAAAAATAAAACAAACCACCAGATTGGAAAGAAAAAGAAAATATAAGAATTCCATTTGTTTCTCTGGCTCGCTCAATAGACAGACAGGCCAATGACTATATGCACTAGTGAAACATGTGCAGAACCATGAGCTCACCCTGCAACAAAGGACATTGTTCTTATTTTTCACAAAGGAGAAAACATATTTGATTGCTTTCTTCAGACAGATGGTCTCTTTTCCTAATAAGCTCTCTTTCTACACTGGCAAAATTTGGGGGCCTGAGGCATTCTTTGTGGAGATAAATTAGTCAAATGAATAAAACTTTTAAAACATACAGAAAATTTTACATCTTGATTATAACAAAATCAGAGGTTACTACCTTCAATTACACATCCTGTACAATCACAACTTGTGAAGTACCTGTTACAATTTCAGCTTCATTCATATATGTGTCACTGGAGACATTTGTTTTAAAACAGAAAAGAAAACCTACGAAAGGAAGTTTAAGCATTTGAACCATGAAAATACTGTCTCCTTTTTAACAAAATTCTCAGAGATATAATTTAAGAAAATTTAGCGCAGAAAGGAATAAGTTCCCATTGTTCAATTATTTGTGATTTTTTTTTTAGTGGGGTACATCTAAGAGAAAAATTACTTCACTAAAGTTAATGATTTCCTCATATCATGCTATGAAAACAAAGACGTAAAGCTACTCTCAAGAAATTGCATGTGGCCAGGCACAGTGAAGCACACCTGTAATCCCAGCACTTGGAAGGCTGAGGCAGGAGGATCGCGAGTTCAAAGCCAGCCTCAGCAACTTAGCGAGGCCCTAAGCAACTCAGTGAGATTGTGTCTCTAAATAAAAATACAAAATAGGGCTGGGGATGTGACTCAGTGGTGGAGTGCCCCTGGGTTCAATTCTCGGTATTAAAAAAAAAAAAGTAAATAAATAAATTGCACGTGTGTGTGTGTGTGTGTGTGTGTGTGTTGTGTCATAGTAAATTGAAAGGTTATTTGCATTTTGATGCACATCAAATTTAATTCTTTTAAACCTGGGAATGGAAACAAAATCATGACCAAACAAATTCTAAGAATTACAAAATTTCACTGACTTTGCAATATTATAAAAACATCCAAATATTTAATATTTCAATCAAGTAATTCACATAAGGGGAAACAAAAAGGAATGAAGAAAAAGTCACATTTATAGCCTGTAGGTGTAAGATATTAAAAAAAATTACTAGAGGGATGAAATCCCTGATTTATCTTTGCAACTTGTTCTGAAGAACACGATTTTATTCTGAGCAATTTTAAGGTTCCAGTGCTCTATTTAAAAAAGAATTAATAAATGTAAGTATATTTATTCCCAGACAATTCTTGCAATGACCAAATTTATATTTAAATTACAGACTATTTTATGCAATCTTTTCACTCATCTTTTAGGTTTGTTTTGCTTTGTTTTGTTTTGTTTTAGCATGCTCAATGTTCTTTTAACTTATTTCTCCTGATTCATCCTGGCCCTCTATAAAAGCAACACTGGTTCTCTAAATCTTCATTCATACTGTGATATAAAAAAAGGATATCATGGAAAACTGGGAAAGCATTCTAAATTTGGAGTCTGTAGAAATTTAAAAAATGATAATAAAATAATAAACAAAGACAAAAAAAATTTTGGTTTATGACTCAGTGCTAGTTTACCTGTAAATTACATTGCATATATTGGATTAGATAATCTGTGAAGTCTTTAGTTTCCCAATAGTAAACAATGTACAGTTAAAATATGATCCATTTCAGTAAGTGTGCATTTTATATAGTCTTAAGTGCTTATCTCATGCTAACCGTGAATTTAGGCTTTAGTAAATGAGTAATCATTACTGATTACGGTAACGATTTGGTGGTATTATACCACCTCCTAGGCAAATGACCTGAACATGAAGAAGTAAGGCATCTTCTGACAATTAAAATTTAAACACGCATAACATTTAAGAGGTGACTAAGAGTTGTCAGAGAGCAGGGATTGTTAAATGATAGGTTGAGGACTATGTTAAAGTTACACATAATTTAAAAAACTATTATGTACAGTCTAAATTTTAAGATCAACATGTCATTTTAAAAATCACTTTCTTTTGGTTTCTCTTGAAAATTAAGAGTACATAGGTTCAGTATATTAAAACAAGGTCAACATTCCAGAATAGCAAAATTAATCACCTGCTACTCTTTGATTTTATGGAACATGTATTCAGTCCACCCCTGTCACCTGGATCTTTAAAGCTTATGCTCAAACTGTTTCACTCAATTATCTACCTATGTATATTCTTCACATGCATTTGGTTTGAAATCTATTCCATAATCACAAAGAGTGGAGTTTTAAGGAATAAATTATATATTCCTTATATAATATTCCTATATAGGAAAGGTGAAAAAGGCATCAATAAACAAATAGAAGAGTTGGGGAAACAAATAATGAGAGTGTGTCTCCAGAACTATTAGATAAGTATACTGTGAAAGAACAGGAGTTTTCTGTCTATATAGTACATGTATATGTATACACACACACTCACACACACACACACATATATATATATACACATACATGTGTATGTATACTCAAACTCCCATGACTTCATTTCTTATATCTCAATGTTCTTCTCCATCAAATTCATTCACATTAATAACTATATAAGTGTATGTGCATTTAAATATAAGCCATGTTGAGTTTCATTTTTTATCATCTTCATTAGGTTAGTTTTCTATTTCTCCTCATTACCATCTAAACTAACAATGAAGTTGCTAAGCCTAAACACACCCTGGATTAATAAAAATGGCACCATATAGGTTTATTTTAGGACATAAAATTGACCTACTTAAAATGGTAGTGAATCCTTCTGTGAGTATATTCCTTCAAATGATAACAGTGGCTTCACTTAGGCCCTTTGGTTCAATGTAGGTTGATCCCTCTTAAGTGTCAGCAAGACAGAGACTATTCTCAATAACAATAAAAAGGAAAGCAATATCTTCTTAATAAGGATATTTGGTTCAATGGGATAATGAACAGAGACAAAGGAAATAGAATACATGAAAAGTCTAAAGAGGAAAAGGGGAACGGATATAGTCAATGTACAGTTGGAAAAAACTTTTGTGTTTCTGATAGTGTGTGTATGCGCACAAGTTTGTAAAGAGATGATGGGGTAGGCATGATGGGAGATGAGGCTGAAAAACAGAGAGACTTGTGAACTAATGATTTTTCAATGAAATCCCATAAGAAGGATTTAAGTATGGAGATAAGGTGAGCAGATTAAAGTCTTAAGACAATTTTGTCTGTAGTATAGAGTGATTTGTGACTGAAAAACAAAATTGGATACAGAGAAATCATATGAGGCTTGCTTAAAGGTCTCCAGGGATCAGGGTGTGGAAATTTAATGTAGGTTCCTGTGAGACAAAAGTGGAGAAAAATTGGATCAATCTGGAGGCAAAATATAATTGAACTTGGATTGAATACTGCAGATAAAAAATTAAGTTGCAAAGGTCACCCCTCAAATTCTAGTTTGCCCAATACAATGGACTCTTGAACTATCCACTGAAAAATAAACAAAACTACCACCAGAAACATCATAAAATGATGAGAAGTTACTGCATTTATGTACACTAATTGCTTAGTGTGAATCTATGCTAGAATGTTTGAAACAAGGATATAAAATTGAACACACTAGTAAAGAATCTGTTCTTTTGTAGTGTTATATAGAAGGCAAAAGCTCAGAAAACTTTAAAAAGCATTGCTATTCATTATTGAAGTCCACTTTTATACTATACTAGAGAAACCAGTGAAATCTTTGGAATTAAGTAGAGCAAGAGAGTCATACTATAAAATACATACACTCACACATTTTCTCTTAATTGACTATACTTTTATAGCAATGGGAACATTTCCAATCATATTTCTAATGTTCAATAAATATGTAAATAAAGTTTCAGTTACAAGAATGTCTACTTTCCTTATTGTCTTGAATAAATTTTTCAGTATCTTTCATCTGTTCAAATTGTTATTATCTAATGCACACCCAGTAAGACAAATATCTCTTCTAATTTTTTGATATTCATTGCAAATATGACATCTTGTCAATTTTGTCTTGTAGACCTTCATAACATACACTATTCCAGTGAATCAAATTTTCGCTAAATGTTCAACTAGGATCTAAGTGCTCAGATTTGGTTCACTTTAAAAATGGATGTCATGAAGTCTGATGGTACATGCCTATACTTTCAGTTACTGGAGAGACTGAGGCAAAAGGATCACAATTTCAGCAGCTTGGGCAACTTAGTGAGACCTGGCCCAAAATCCTTCTAGAAATATGCACCAGAAAAAGAGAAGAGAGGGTGCCATTAGGAAATACGTTTTTTCCAGGTGTGGTGGTGCATGCCTGTAATACCAGGGACTCGGGAGGCTGAGGCAGGAGGATGACAAGTTTGAGGTCAGCTCAGCAACTTA
>JAJEJO010005555.1:196285-280110 GCA_020662805.1 Glaucomys volans
AAGGAAGGAAGGAAGGAAGGAAGGAAGGAAGAAAAAAAAATGTTTTGGTTTTACAGACTGAAGGTGGAGCCCAGTGACAGAACACTTGCTTTTTATTGAACCCAGGGCTGTGGAGGAGGAGGACGACGACAAGGAGGAAGAAGAGGTAGCGGCAGCAGGGGAGGCACGTTTTAACAGAGACCAGAGACACCAAAAATGTGGAGATGGAACTGACATGGAAATGACATCTTTCACAATCTGGGCAACAATATTATATGAATATTGTTGAGACGTATGTGTATATTCCTTTTACATTTAAAAAAGTTTTAAGATGATATGCTAATATCAAAATGCAAATTTCATTAAAGCATTTAATCATTCAATTTGTTAGACTCAAATATATTGAAATTCTTTGTATATCAAGTGTCTATTGGAGCAAAAACATGATTTTAAGGTTTACAAATGTATGAGAAGAGTCATCTCACCTTCATCCTATGAAATTATTAATTTTAAGGTCAACAAGTAATATTTTCACTGAAGTTTATATATCTTTAGAATACTTTATACTTTCATAGTAAGAGACACTTTAATACATGATTATTTGAAAAGAATTTTCCAATAGAAGCTCCAAATTTTCAACATATGAATTAATTAGGACAGCCAGGGGGGAAAATCTTGCAATAACATTCCAGCAGCAGTATAAAAGCTGAAAAGTATCCACTTAGGTTGGAAACATTTATATAAGCACTATATATTTACTTATTAATTAATTATCTCATATAGAATTCATTCTTTTTATTTCAATTCTCATTTTGTATGTAATAACTTGTTTTTGAGAGAAAAACATACCCATGGTTTCCTGTTAGCTAACATATGACTATTCACTATATCAAAAAAAGAAAGAATAATAATAAATAAAAAGTTATCTCTGAAATTAAAATTTGCATAAAACCATATAATTCTTACTGTGATTATAAAACTATTTTCTATTTAGATATGGCCAATAATGTGTGATGTACTATATAACACCTGGAATATAAAAATGGTTTATTATTAGAAAATGTTTCATAGTGACTCTTTGGTATAATTTCTCACAAATTAAAAATGCAGTGCAGTCTCAATCCAATTATGATGCTTTCATTCTTCTAATAATATCTAAAAAATCTGATAAGTAAAAATATACAAGAATTTCCAAGTAAATTTGAAAAAGTTGAGGAAATGTTACTGTGGAATTCATCATGTGACATAAAAATATAAAATATACTGATGCTGAATGAATTTTTAAGAGTATATTAATGGTGCACAGATCAATAAAAATATAAAGTATAGAATGAAGGCTCCATCTGTACCTACATATTTGAGAGACATTAATTAGAAGTATAGAGCAATAGGGATGCTTTCTCATATCACTCTAGAAATGACAAAGTATTTAATATTTAGGGTTAAAGTTATATCCCTACACAAAATCATATACACGTATGCATTCAGATAGATCAGAAATTTAAATGTAAACAAAGAACTAAAAGAAGTATTAAAGTAAAGAATAGGAAGTAACCCTATGTGTTGGATTTAAGATCATCCTAGCTATGGTGTGGTGTCCAGAAACACTGAAGAAAAGGATCATCAGATCACACTAGATAAAAAGTGGCTCAGTGGTGGAGTGTCTCTGTGTTCAATCTCCAGTACCGAAAAAAAAAAATAATAAAGCCCATCTTCCAATTAGCCAAAAGTATTGGAAACACTTGAAGAAAATTAATAATTTTGTGTGTACACTGTGTCATTTATTTTGGCAATGGTAATGGGAAAAGTACAGATTTATATATTGCTAATTGTTTTAAAAGGCATAGTATTTATGAAGGTTATATGAAAGTACTTTTCCAAACTTTTTAAAAATAATCTCATTTTCACTTAATGTCTGCACTAATATAGGCATTTTTAGACTCGTGGTTAAAGATGACCATTCAATCAATTTTGCAATAATGAAACAATTTTATTTCTCAAAATATAAATAATAATATATCTATATAATTAAAGTGATTCTTAAAAAGAATATCAAATTCATGGCATAGTAAGATCTGCAAATCTTTGCAGTAACGGTAAACTGCACAATGATTTTCATGAAGCTATTCTGTTATGCATTAAAAATTAGTGATGGAGAAGTATGCAAATTAATAAGCCAGTAAATAGACTAAAAAATCATGATGTATCCTCAGAACAGTATACTGAGCAAAAAAAAAAAGGAACTTCATTGATAAATGCAATACTTGAATTAATCTCACAATCATTGTACTGAGTAAAATAGGAGAGAAAATAGGCACACTTGTATCTGGAGGCCATCATGGTATCATTTTAGGTAGAAGAAATATTTCAGGCAAGACCTTACATTGGCAGGTACTGATGGATTTTAGAAATAGCACAGCTTCCCTAGAGAACAGTGAGTAAAGGAATGAAGCAATGGGAGACTAAGTCAAAGAAGTAATAGGAGATCAGATCTTGTAAGGCCATGCAAGACATTATGAGGTCTTTGTAGAGAAAAACAGGATATACTTGTCAAAAGTAAAATGTGATGCAATCTATGTTTTAGAAGGAGCATTCTGACTTCTATGCTGTGAAGGAGAAGGAAAGCAAGATTTGTTAGGAGGCAACTGTACCAATCCAGAAAAGAAGTGATAGTGGTTCAAATCTAGGTGCTTTCAGATCATATCTCATTTTTGAGATATGACCCAATTTCTTTCTCAAGATTATCTCCTCTCTGTTCCTGTGAATCTGTACCGTCCTAACAAATGGTCCTCTCTATGTCATCATTTTAATCTCATAAAATAACCAACTCCTGGATATACTTTGGACACCTTGATAATCTCAACAGGATTGCAAGATTCTCCAGTTATGAGGAAAAGAGGAGGCATCAAAAATGACTCCAAGATTTTTCCTTCAAGCATGTGGCAAATGAACAGGTGCCATTAAATGACATTTGAGGAAGCAGGTTTGAGCAATCATGGAAGTTTATTTGGGGAGCAAGGTACTTTGGAAGATTTTTTTTAGATATTCAAAAGGAAAAGAAAAATAAGCAGTTAGACATGGACCAATACCAATTAGGTAACTGTAAGTATGTGGATGTTCGTTAAACCTCGAGACTACATGAACTCAAAAAGAAGTAAGGAAACAGAGAGGGGAGCACATCTGATTCCAGAGATATTCAATTTTAAGTGAGGAGGAGAAAAGGAGTTAGCAATAGACACAAGACGGTAAGAAAAATAGAAATACATTTTTCAATCACCAATAAAAGAGTAACTACATTGGTGATTTATCTTAAAACCATTTGGTTTTTAGGTTTGTTGTTACATAAAATGGTGTAACAGACAAAAGATCTATTTAAAACTTGGCTGGAGAGATTGATCTTTTAACTATGTGGAGAAGGGTTACTCCACTGTAGCACTACCGATATTTTGGCTAGGATGATTTCCTTGTTGTGGGGTCTATCCTACAGGGTCAGAGTCTCCATCTCTTACCCTACCCACTCAATGCTAGCAGTACTATCTCAGTATGTCTACTTTCTCCTTGTACCCTAAACTTTTGCCAAAATATTTAATGAATCTAGGTCATCAAATTTATTGAACACTCCTTTGTCCTCATTGACTTGAACTTTTAGCAGTACACAAGAGATATGACTTTCATCTCTTCCTTAAGGTACTCTCTAGACCTTAGACCTAAGATCCAGCCTTGAATACATCTCTGACTACTTGATATCTCACATGGATCTCTTACAGCAATCTCAGATGTACAACTAAAACCAAACTTGCAGTATACTATTATCAGAATCCTAAAGTTGTGTAACCCAGAGTTCCAGTTTATCAGTCTTGAGTATTTCCTGTCTCCATTTCCACATTCACTCTATTATCAAAGATTTCCAGTTACATTTCCACCCATTGCCTTCCATCTGCTTTGAGATGACAGTAGTGCAAGTTATCATCACTTTGAGCACAATAACTTTCTACATGTTTCTTCTCATGAAAATCATTCTCTGCCTTGAAAGTAGAAACATTGTCTTAGGTATTTATAAAATGGTATTACTTCCTCCTCAAATCTTAGATCTTAGTTCAAAACTTCTCTTCAAATGGACTTTTATTGACTATATTATTCCAAACTTATAATATGTATTTTTCTCTTTTGGTCCATTATTTATTTTTCTGAACACACTTTTCAAAGTTGGAATTTTTGTGAACCGAGAACACAGCACGAAAACTAACTTTTAGAAGGTTTTAAGTAAACCTTTAATTATAAATGAATAAATTTTGGCTGGTTCACCTTCAAATGCTATATGGTCTGATTAATGATTTATTCAGCATTAATAATTTTAAACTCAAGTGTTCTATATGGTACTTTATTCTAAAACAAGACTTTGAAGTCTTGTATATGAACACACACACAACTTGTGGGTATATGTGCACTTCTATGAGGTATGAGGCTTAAAACCAGACTTAATTAAAAATTGTAATATATTAATTAACACACAATTAGATATTTGCTGAAAGCTTTTTAGGAAACAATAGCCTAATCAATTTTTTGAAGAAAAGATGTGATTGTTCATGAATAAAATTATAAGCATGTTCATCTTGAACATTCTCTTTTGCATAAAAGAAAATATGCCAAAATGGTATTTATGTGTCAGAATCAAATAGATCATACCAACCTGAGCATTTGTTTTGCTTAGGAATATTGAAATCCTTAATGGTAAAAATTTAATCTGTTTTTTATAGTTATTTGCATTTTTCCAAACATTGACCTACTTTTTAGTGCTTGTCATAATGTATTTTTCCATATAGCATTTCTTAATAGAAATGGTAATTTACCAGAAAGTAAGTACAATTGTTGCATAATACTATCATATTATGTCTGACTGCTAAAATTTAAATTCAGAAATCTCATTATGCTTTACATACAGATTGGATCATGTCAGTCTTTTAAGTTTTAAATTATTTAATTTTCTTAAAGGAAAAATTTCATCCATTTTGTATAGCCCAGGGGAGTTAGAAAATTATAAGCATTTCTAACTATAAAATAACTAACTCTGCATTTGAAATTTAAATTTGTAATCATAATTAGTATTCTGAACAATTTTACAGATTGCTGAAGAGTATTCCCTTCATAATTAAAAAAAAGAGATCATATTGAAAATTACCTTCCCTGGGAATGGACTTGAGTTAACATTTAGTTTTTGAGCAATATTCTAACACAGCATAGCCTTTCAGTATCTGTGGAGGTGCTTTCGGGACTCTCTACTATCACATGGCTAACTCCTTCCATCTGGCTGAGAATGAGGTTATGACTAATGTGTCCACAGTTGATTTGTGCATTTTCCTCTTCCTTTCCTATTGATTCAGAGATAGAAATCAATGTGCCATAATCAGTGTAGGAAAAAAATCTCGAATTTAATCTTCAAAGGAATGGGGAAGTTTCAGTCAGTATCATTTAATATCTGTGTCAAAACTTAGAAGATGAAATTGATTCCACACTCATTAAATTAATGAATGACTAGCTGGTGGCTAGTCAAAAAGCAAATGCTTTAAATGGCAGAGTAAGTCTTAAGGGTAGAAAATCAATACTTTATACAGGAGATGAATTTCATAGGAATAAATACAAGTTATACTGATAATACATGGATCAACATATAATATGTCATAGATCTTTTGCAAATCATGTATGTTTTTTTTATCTGGAAAGTTTTATTGGAAAAAACTTTAGAAATTTCAGTCTCAAAAATGTAGTTGTTTTTCAAAGAGTAATCTGAGACTCAACATGACATTTCTTTAATTAATTGCTCTATAATTCCCATTGCTTATTAAATTAAGGTAGTAAAAATTAGATTAATTCTATCCTTATAATATTGAGATTACAAAAAAGATTCAGAAATTAAAGTTAAATAACTGCCTTCACTCATGTAGCCATGTATATTTTTTTTTAAATAATAAGCTGGCTGAAATGTCTGAGGAATTTAGCTTACAGCACAGTGCTACAACTCCTGACTCAGAGGCTCCATGACTTGTAGTCAACTATGAAGGACTACTCAATAGAAAACAGACTCCTACTATTACAGTGACCTACTTTTCTTCCTGTTGAATGCAATTTGTCATGGTAAGTCAGGATAAATGGAGGAAAACCAAAATGTAGATCATACTGCACAAGTCATCACCATTAGTAAACAGTCACTACATTAAGTTTCGTATGCTATTCACTAAAGGATAATCAATAGCTGTGTAATGAGTTGTGAAAAATTCTATAACACATTAATGAAGTTAAACATAAGAAACAAATAAATGAAATATATACAAGTAAATGCCTATAATATACAAAGGAATACATATATGTAAATGTATCTGCACATATATGGATAAAATCAGTTATTGAATATTAAAAGTATATGACTATTAAGTGTTAAACAAAATGTAGGCTTCTGACCTACAATATGTTTTGTTCACTGGAGTACACTGATTGTATTTCAGTCTCCTTAAGGAAAACTAAATAAAATCAAACCATTTTCACTGAAAAATAAACTACATCACAGTTAACTAAAGATTTAGCTAAGTGTGGTGGTGCATGCCTGTAACTCTAATAATTCAGGAAGCCGAGGCAGCAGGATTGCAAGTTTGAGGTCTGCCTCTGCAACTTAGCCTGTCTCAAAAGAAAAAAATATAATAACTTTCTAAAAAGGGGTGAAAATGTAGCTCAATGGTGCTCCTGGGTCATTCCCCAGTATAGAAATAATAATACTAATACTACTACTACTAATAATAATAATAATAGCGTTTTTTTTAATCAAGTATAAAGTTCAGATGTAAGCTGCAAATAATAGTTAATGGAATAGTATGTGGCAGAGTACGATATCTTGTTAATCATCAACATTACCAACAGAATCATCATACTGTTAATATCAAACATTTATACAGAACGTGTCCCCAAAATATTAAACATTAATATATATTATATAAACTTAATTTGTGTATAATTATATGTAATTAATAATAGTATATTATATGTACATATACAGACAAATTATTTAAGTCTCACTAGAACTTCATGAAATTGTATGGAGAAACTAAGAGCTGAGGAAGGTACAGAAACAAAATTAAAACCCAGACAGTGTAATTCCACATTATGTGCTCTTTATTACATCGTTAACAAGTAAAATGCTGTCATAGGAGCAAAGTTTTTATAAAGTAGACTTCTGTATTAGAGATAAAATTAATGCTAATTAATGACTCTGTCAGTACTTTATTCCGATAGAGTGGAAGGAGATTATTTGTTAGTCACAGAAGGCAGAGTGATCTGCTAAATTTATTGACTCTTTCCTGGAACTTTTCTTGGAACTGTTCTCAATATAAGTAAAACTATTACAGAACACCATGTATGCAAGAGGAGAATTTGAAGAACAACTCAGGTATATATGAATTTTTACTCAGAGTCAATTTAATTTAAACCTGGATTCAAAAGTCAACAACACCTCTTTTAAAATCAGCTTACTGTATCTATTGCAGACTAAAATTAAAATGTGTTCCAGATTTGCATCAAGTGATATTGATGCAGTTCAAATCTTTATGGTAGATGCCAGAGCAAAAAGTAGTGAGAAGTTCCAGACAGGTAACTCTGATTCTTTTTAAATATAATGTTTCAGTTACATACTGCTGTGATAGTACTTGACTTGTGGGTTGTATGGGAATAGACCAGGTTCTTTAAAAGCAAGTATTTATTTGTCATTTTCCTTCCAGGTTACTTCAAAATATAAAACACACAATAACTTGACATGCCCTCAAAGAAAAAAGGACAGTCTGCAACCACAAATCTAAACAAATGTTCTAGTTTATTTTTCTCAAAAAGAATAAACATCATAATCAACATGTCCATCATACAGAAGCAAGCAATACTGTTCTGTTTTGGATTTTCCCTGAAACACAGTGATCAGGAGTCAGAAGAAACAGTCACACTTCCAAGTTGATCTCTTGCCTAGAACAGAAGTATTCTTCTGATACTGTTAAAATTGAAACAATTCCCATCATTTTGCATTATTTTGTAATGCAAAAAATGAAGTGATTTTCAGCTTCTCATCTCATGAAAAAAAGGCTCATATTCATAACATGTTGTGAAACTCAATGAAATAAAATGTATATTATGTTAGGTATCATTCATTACCATTCTTATATAGCTGAGGTGAAGGAGTTAAAGCAAAAACATAAAATCATGCTTGCAATGTAAATTATGTGTTTCTTTAAGAATAAGTACAGAATATTTTTTCTATATTGGGAGAATGTCAGGAGGAATAAATGAATACCTCAGTTGATTCCTATTATCAGACATTGTGATTTTATTTTAAAAGTAAAGGATGAAGACGTATGGCCTTCAAATATGCAGCATCATTTACTTACAATCAAGCCACTGTTCGTTTGTCTTTTTTGTCTGCCAGGGATTCTTTTGTAGAAAATTCCGCCTGGATTAAACTGAGTACTCCAAATAATCATATCTCTTTGATAATATACATCCATTCCTGTTATCCTTGAATTATGTTCAATATGAGAAATTTGTTGATGATCGCCACTGTAGTTGAATGGATATATAAAACCCAGGATATCAGTGTCATTAGCAATGTAGAGAACTTGATCTTCAGAGCCTGGAGATTATTATAATAAAATACAAAAATAAAGTAAATTTCAACTACAGTAAAAGCAATGATAAAGTACTTTTAAATTAAGAGCTGTTATTTTTAACAATTTCTTCTACAATGAAAATCGACATATTTTGTATCATTTTTTAGTAGTCATGACTTATAATTTCTGATGCCCACTTCTCTGAACATTTATAATAGTTATTGGTATAGTTTTTCTAGCATAAATCTTTTGGCTAGAAATTAGGAATTTGTAAAAGATGCCCTTTTTATGAAGACAGATTTTTATTTGGTAAGTCAAAATACATTATATTCTAATGTTTTGATTCTCAACATTTAGATGCTCAAGTGTCAAAAGTTTCTGAGCATTTGGCTTAGAATTCTGACTGTTCCTCTAAAGGTCAAACACAAAAAATTAAGATTAAAAGACTATACTTCCTCACATTCATGTATCTTAAATTCTGTTATTTTATTATACAGAAACTGCATTCTTTTTACATTAAAGTTCTATAATCTCTAAATTGTCTTGAATACCATTAAGCTGAACATTTTATCCTAGTGTTTTGAACATACAACATAATATTAATGTCATATACGATATTGTATAAATGTCATTTTCATACTGAAAATTAAAACCCCAAAGTTAATTCTGAAAATATTAATTAAAACACTAATGTAATCCTGAACACAGATGGAATTGTATACATCGTTTCTAAAAATAATTAAATACTAATAACTTAAATAGTTCTCACTTGGAGAATTTTTATTATGGGCCAGGCACTATTTGTAAGCATTTCACAATTTATTCCCACATGTCACAACCATGAAAAATAGATACTAATATTCCTCTTTTCTAGATTACAAACTATGGTTTCAAGTATTTAGTATCTTCTTCAAATAAATATAATCTGAAAATCATAGTGCTGGGATTTGAATTTAAAAACATGTAATGCCACTACCCACACCTTATCCATGGCATCACATGCTTTTCTTATGTAATAACGATCTCATTAGCAATGTCATTCATACCCTCTGGCCAACAACATGGAAGTTATAATATTATTTAATAAAAATATATGCACATTAAAAACTTAAAACCTACACCTGTCATGTTTATTTTTTTAAATAACAATGGTGAGTACAATAGGTATAATATTTCAAGTAAGATATTGCCTTAAAACTTTTAAAATTGTTATTCAAATTGTATTATTTTGTAATGTAATAGCCTTCATCCTTTTATATTTATCCTACTGGTTTACTAATTTCTCATATACACTGAAAGTACATCATAAACAAAGAAACTTTATATATTGTGACTTACACTGGTTTACAAATTATTTCAAACTCGAAGTGATTTTACCACTAGCTACATAGTTGACAGTCATTTCCATAAACTTTCCCAAGTCAGATTATTTTTAGAGCAGACAAAATGCAGGTAGAAAGAAGAAATATGTTCTAATGTTCTACAGCATGGTGGGGTGATGGCTGGTTATAGCAATTTATTATAAAGAATTAGAAGGGGGAAATTTAGAGGTTCCCCATAGGTAGAAATGATAAATACCCAAGAAG
Source organism: Glaucomys volans (assembly GCA_020662805.1). Taxonomy (NCBI): domain Eukaryota; kingdom Metazoa; phylum Chordata; class Mammalia; order Rodentia; family Sciuridae; genus Glaucomys; species Glaucomys volans. The sequence goes on from JAJEJO010005555.1 coordinate 206,487, forward strand.
ATGGAAATGCATCCACATTGTATACAAGTATCAAATTATCATATCACACTTCATAAATATGTATAATTATTGTGACTATTAAAATTTAATTTTAAACATGCTAATCAAGTAGCCAAATTAATTATCAAGAAATATGTATTTATAATTTCAGAAATGAAGTTATTCCTAAAATTCGTTATGAATCATCTTTTTCCTCTCTTTTAGCATAGCATTTGTGACAGTGTTTGTAATTATGATTCTAACCTTACCTTTTGCTATGCAGGTATTATTTCTTTCCTGAAAATTCTGGTCACACACACATTTATATGATCCTTCTATATTTATACATTGGTGGGAACATGTGCCAAACACCAAACATTCATTAAGGTCTAGAAAAGAAAAACTCAAAATAGCATCATCATAAATTTCATTCTATGTTTCCAAAGAAACCAAAATTATTTTTCCTCTTTTACCTTATTATTAATTTTTCTTTCATTGATTTTTAAAATCAAAAATGTATGATTCACAATATATTATTTTGGTGGCCAAAATTATTTTTTACTATCATAACAATATAAAAAATTTATTATTTTTACATTGCTTGTTAACCCACCTAAAATATTAACATGTGTATTTCAAACTTCTCTCACTCACATTAACACCTCAAGGTTTCCTTGTAAGCCTGTTTCTAATCAACTCCCTCTCTATATTTGTACACATTGTTTGCTTATTCCTTCGTCTTATAATATCCTTGCCAATTTTTTGTACAGAATTTCCACTCCCTTTCTCAAAACCCAAGTGAAATGCAGTTTCCCTCATGTCTGCCAATACATTAGTTTCTCCATTTTTGCTCTCCTGGTGTCTCTCTCTTATAACATGACTCATATGATATTTCAGAATCATGGTCACATATTCATATCCCTTCATGATTGTCCGTCCCTCAAGGACATACAGTACAAAATATTCTTTTTTATTGCCACATTTTGGGCAATGATTGGTAGAGAATGAAGATTTGGATGTACCACGAATAAACTTCTGGGTTCATATGTAAGAAGAGGGCTATAACAAGGCTATGTGAATTAAACAAACAAAAATCCTGAAGGCCTATGTATAAATAAATACATCTAAATCACAGCAATAGACAAGTCACAGGCAATATTATTTAGCTTGGCGCAGGCCTCTAATTTTAATGTTTTAAGCAGAGCCAGGATTGAGGGCCTGTGGTTCAGGTGAATTGCCAGCTTTCTCTCTTTTTTTCCACCTTTATGAATGTCTTCATATAGCATAATTCCTATGCCCATTCTACCACATTCAGTTGCCCTAGTTATATTATAAATCTGTGAGAAAATTTCCTTTCCTTAAAGTAGAAAACTTAAAAATCAACCCAGTAGTAACTATCTTTCATTTAGCATGCAACAATGTTCCAGGGACTTGGTGGCAGAGAAAAGAACTTTCCTAGTGACACCTGTAAATGACAATGTTAGGCTTAAACTCAGATTTTCTGATTTTCTTGGCTCCACTATAATAATTTACCCATGGAGAACTTAACATTTTAATGACAACTCACTTCTATGTTTGAAAAATAAATGGAGATAAAGAAAAGCACATTAATTTATGAAGATTACTTAGGGATGAAGCAAAAAAATTTTGGAGTCTTAACCACCAAAATTACAACAAATATTTTGATTTATTTAGTACCTATAAATTTGAATAGGGAGATATTTGTTACTATGATTTCCCTTTGGTATCGAATCAAAGTATGAAAACCTCAGCATAATTTGATAAAACCTATGCTTCCTCACATTGTACAGATGCCCTATAAAGGTCCCATCTGTACAATGAGACCTTAATCATGAGTTGCAAAGTGGATGCAGCAACCCCCAGATGCACAGTGCCTAGAACTGGACTTTTGGAGACTGTCAATCATCTTCTGCTTCTCTTCAGCCATTCTCTTTGAATGCTCTTCCCTTCAGTTATTTCAGTTAAAGTGTTTTGCTTTTTACACCAAACTGCAATTTCTTATGCATTTTCCTTTCTTGAGATACATAAATTCTTTGGATTAAAAAATAATGTATTTTTTCTGTTCTGAACCAAGTCAAAACTGCAATCTTCACTATCAAATTTTTACGATACATTCAAATTTAGAGTTAGAAGATATTCATTTGCACAATAAAAGTACATAGAATACTGGATTTATAGTTATTTGAAATGAAGAATGTACCTCACAGGCTATAATTGCCATGTAATATAAATAAAAGTAAAGAAAATCTTGAAACCAGAAATTCTACATATAGTTAAGTATACACTGTGCTGGAAAAGTAGCTTCCTATTTGCAAATAAATCTTAGGAAATCAAGACAAATGGAAACAGATTCTTGGAGTTCATGTGTGTGTGGGTAAGAATGTATGTTCATATACAGCTAATAGAAAGGGCCTGTGAAAGAAAAAATAATTTGTTTTCCATTGAAACAGAGAAAACTTAGGTTGTCAGCTTTCAATGTCACATAAAAATAGAGAAATAAAATGTCATGAAAAATCCAAACAAGCATAAATCAAAATGTATATAAAAATACTGGGCACAATGGTACATGTATGTAAGTCCACTCAAGTGAACTTGAGACTGATGCAGAAGTGAATCAAGAGACTGATGCAGAAGAATTGAAAATCTGAGGCAAGCCTGAAAATTTAGTAAGACCTTGTTCAAAATAAAAATGTTAAAGGGCTGATGATGTAGCTCAGTGGTAGAGCACCCTTGGGTTCAATTACTACTATCAAAAAAAATGTACAAAATATGAAATGGCCATACTTCTTCCCCTTTGGATGAGTAAAGTTAATTAATTTCAATAATTTTATATTGATTGACTTGAATGTAAAATAAATTTTTTACCCAAGAATATTATAAAGATTATAGAATCAGGTTGGAAAGTGCAAGATTTTTAGGACTTCAATACACCCTTGATAAAACAAATACTTTAATTTTGTCCCTAATCATAATATAATGAGTACAAATATTATTTTTTTAGAGAAATATGCAGAGAGTGCATATGAGTCTGTATTTCATATTTCTATAGATAAAGTCCTGGAGTAAATTATATTTTCACATACCTTACTATGAGCTTCTGTCTATGTTACATGCTCAATGTTTAAATGATCTCAGCAAGTTGACAGAAATTCATTTAGATCCTGACTTCAAATTTTTAAAGACACATTATGATAATAGGGTTAGCCACTATTTAAAACATGGTGTTAGGACAAAAGCCCCCAATTTTCTAAATGTGCATTACCTATCCTAGTACTGCAAATGCCTTGTTCCATAGGAATGGAAGAATCATCATAAACACCTTCTTTCATGAGGTTATTCTAATTCTCCAATAGTTCCTGAACCAGCAAATTCATTATTTGCATTTCAAAACAGAATCATAACAAAAGATTTGCAGGTTTGCATTTGCTATAGAAAAGGCTTTGTAGCCTCAGTGACGGTTAGCTTAGCTATACAAACAAACAGGTGCTTGACCCCTGAGACTTTACCTCTCATAAGTGAAATGCTATCCCGTAGATAGACACCATTTTGATGAAAATCAATCGCATGTCATCTCACAATTTAGCAGTCTTGGGAGTCTTTTTATAACCAAAAGATTTAAGAGCAAGCTGTTGAGGAAATATACTCTACCTTCGCACTGTCTGTTTTTCATGTCTCTCTGAAATCCCGGCTTACAGCGACAGAAAACAGATGTTTTTATTTGATTACAATATGCATCATCTCCACATGGAGTCACATTATCTTCACAGGTATATACAGAGGGAGCTAGGATTTAAAAATATGATCAAAACTAATATAACTCTGATTCCTGAAGCGGGAGTTTATATTTTTTAGGCTTGAAATTATATTTATTATTACACAGATAATTCATTTTAAATGCATAAAATTATGGCCTTCTCTGAATTTAAGCCCTCATTTCTTAGAAAGGCATAGAAGTAGATAAAAACTGAGCTCAGTTACAGTAAATATAGTTTAGAGCAAGCTGTCAACAGCTGATATTTATAGCTGTTGTCAAGCCATGAAACCTTTTCAAAGAAGTAATGAATTAATGATTCAAATGACAGGCATATCTATAATGGTACCAATTATGAGTACTACACAATTCTCCTAGAACCAGAACATGTCCTAGAAGCTACCTAGAGATGTAGACATTTATTACTATCCTAAATTTAGTATTTGCTAATTCAATCAGGGGTACTACCAAGTTACTAAAGTAAGTAGGCTAAATCTGCAGTGTTATTTTTTGCAAAATGTCAATGGACTAGTGTCATGGATCAGTGGTAGCAAGCTTCTCCAGCATGTGTGAGGCACTGGGTTCAATTCTCAGCACCACATATAAGTAAATGAATAAAATAAAGTTCCATCAACAACAACAACAAAATAAAATAAAAAAATAAATAAAATAAAATGTCACCCAAAATCTCATGTGTTGAAAACAAGGACCCCAATGCATCAAGGTTCAGAGTTGGGGCTTTTAGTGAATGATTGGATCATGAGAGCTCTGACTTCATCAGTGGATTAATCCATTTTCAGTGAATTGAACCATTAAATGGATTAATGCATTGACAGCAGCATGGACTAAAAGGAGAAGGAACCTAGCTGGAGAAAGGAGTCACTGGTATGTATCCTGGAAAGGTTTATCTTACCCTTGTCATCCACTCCCTGCAAACTTTGCTTCTTGACTACCTTGAACAGAGAAGCTTTCCTCTGCCATGCCCTTTCACTATTATGTTTTGTTTCATCTTTCATCCAAAGGAATGAAGCTGGACTGAAACCTCTGAAACTGAACTAAAATAAATATTCCTCCTCTAAGTTGTTCTTGTGAGGTATTTCTGTCACAGTGAAGAAATACTGACAAACACAAGCAGTTTGTTAAAAGTTAGCTTGGGCATATCTATGAAAAATAACATTTAAGTGTTTAGTGTACTCTGATAGTCAGGAAGTACAACATCATTAGGGAAGAGTAAGAGTTATTTATAATTTCCAGCACAGCAGTTTCAGTTTCATTGCTTTATTTTCCATTCAGAAAAACATTTTAGAATGCAAATAAATGATATATATTATAGAGATAGTACTGCATCATGTCTGAATTGCTTAGAGTATTTTTTGAGAATATGAGAACTTTACTTATTAGAATTGTAACTACTACTAATCCACACCAATTAATGAATAATTTATAATTAATGAAAATAAACTAATGGGATGACACTACCAGTTGGGATATATGTGATCATATCCTGGTAGCAATGTTTTATTACCCAGTGAAGAGAAACTTAGATGTATAAATGAAAAGAAAATAAAGATCCAGAAGGAGGAAGTGTTTTGTAACACTTTTATAAACCACCTGGTTTTAGTCATAAACACCTATTTTTTAATATGGGAGATCAACTACAAGCATTACTAAACCTGAAATTATTATACACAGGTTCTAATAATTCACACATGATAGCACTCTAATGATAGAAAATACTGGCATCTTCTTTAAAAATAACTCAGTCTTTTATTAAAGTCCTTTTAAACACTGCATAAATTTGCCATCATTCAACCAAATATCACTGTTTGTAAATTCAAAGACACTAAGTTTATACTTTATAAAAGGAATCACAAAAGGATCTGCATTTCTTCACTGATATTAAAATCCAAATTTGGATAAAGTCCTAGCTTCAGCTTTAGCAAATATGTTCATCGCAAAATCAATCTTTACCACGTTTTCTGAAATTAGCTTCAGTGATGTTTTGAGTGATGTTGCTTTGCAAAGGTGAAATTCAGTCATGTTTAAGCATGAATTGCCTTGTGTGTTCCTGTACTTAAACAGAAAACAGACTCACTTATTCTGCAGTCTTGCTCATCTGAGCCATCCCCACAGTCATCAAGCCGGTCACAATGGAGATCCATGGGGATACATTTTTTGTTACTGCAAGTGAACTCGTCCTTTTTGCATGGTCTCACTTTATACATAACCTTACCTATAGAGTCATTAAAAAAGTGATTACTGCTTCACAAAATCAAAACTAATTTATTGAACACATAATATGTTCAAGATTTTACTATGAAAATGCCACGAAATCCTGTGACTATGTGGGTCTACAATCCTTTATTTTAAGCTCTTGGCACTAAACAGTGATGAAACAAATCTGAACCTTTTGGATTTTAAAAAAGTGAGAATTTATTTTCCCTTTAGTAAATAACTTATATTTCTACATACAAATGTTTGAATATTCACCCTAAGTGGGATTTTTAAAAAGTGATATACATTGCCTCAAATGAGTTCAGGTCAGGTTTTGTCTCTAAATCATTTTGCTGCATGCTTAATTAAATATAATTTTTGGCATTAGAAACATTTTGAATTTCAAAATTTTGAGAAAGGAATTATGTGCACATACAAACAATCTATATAATCCTCTCCCCTCAATCAACTCTTTTAACAGGAAAAATTTTAGACCATTAAATTGTTTTTCCCAGGAGATCAGTATTTTTGTAGTAAAGTGCCTAAAGAGACTATGGACAAAGATACAGAGCTCTACTATGCAAATACTATGGTATCTTAGTACATTGTTTTCATACCTTGTCAGAAGTGCCTGAAAAAATATTCTCAGGCATGCCACATGGAAAATTTTTCTTTAAAAAGCTTTTAAGCTCCCATTGTTTATCTTTAAGCCCCCATTGTTTATCTTGTAGTTGCTACTAAATCAATTATTTCTCATTAAACAGATTTACCACTGCAGTGATCTTCATCTGAGTTATCCCCGCAGTCATCAATCCCATTGCACATTTTCTCAGATTGCAGGCATATTCTATTATTTCTGCATCTGTGGGGTCTTGTGGGTGGGCAAAGAAACTTAACTGAAAAAAAGAGAAAAACAAAAGTGGCTCCTTTGGATACACTGATTAATAACATATTTTGTTTGTCTTTCTTTTCACATCTATAATCTATCTTTTCTAAATGACTTATTTTAAATATTGCCTATTAATGGATGCTAAAAATGTGTGATAATAGAAGCTAATTCAAGTTATTCACTTTAACAGCAGAAGAGGGCACAGCTGACGATTTTGAATGAAATAAGAAAGCAAGACAGACTTCATGGTATCATTTCCAGATGCATATCTTAGCTGGCTTCACTTGGTGTACCAAATTAATTTGTGTCTCTGATTTATGCAAGATGGCAGGACACTTAGCTGTCTCAAAGAGCAATTTCACACAGCATAGAGATTGAGCAGGCTTACGTTACAGGATGCAAACTGGAAGTAGGACATTTAGTGAGAAGAAAAATATCCCAACTGTGTTATATCTAGCTTTCTTACTCTCTGTCTGTATGAACAAATGTTTACATTTGTGTTCAAAGCAAGGAAAGTGATCTCATTAGTTTCCAATGTGTGTGAGAGAGACAGAGACAGAGACCCTGAAAGACAGAGACTTACAGAGCAATGAAAATGGGAGACAGGGATTTGTATCCCTCCTATCACAATCTATTCTGAAGATTTCCATCCCTAAAAACAGGAAATAGGTCTAATTATTCTTCACCTCTACATATGGAATTCTCCAGGGCACTGTCCTTGTTGTCTGAATGTTCTTATTCTCAAATTCTTTGTTTAGATATTCTCATTCATGCTCACTGATTTGCATATTGCTGTACCCTAAAGAATTTCAATCCTCTGTCTAGTTCTATCATCTCAAAATTGATTATAGGACACACTCTCAGGAATTTCAAATCCCACAAGTTCACCACTCAATATTTTATTACCTTCCCCTGTCTCCCTTCTACCCATATAAGAGTTTTGTCTTGTTTCCATAGTGTAGTGAGTGGCACATCATAGCCAGAAAATTGGAATTGTTCTAAATACATCCTATCATTGACCTTCAACTCTAAGTAGTTACTGCATTTTGATGACATTTTCCCAAAACTTATTTTCTTGTGTTCATACCCAGCAGTTACAATCACAAGAGCTCAGTTCTTTGTTCTCTCTTACAGAGAGATAGCTTTCATATCTTCAGTTTCATTTCTTACCATCAGATCCTCTTAAAGTTATGACAATAATTAATCAAACACATTGATGTTAGCATGTCTTCTATAGTTATCCTGTACCTTCAGTCTATAATTTAAAATACTTTGCGTGGCCGAAGAGATGTATCATTATCTCATTCATACCATTCCTACAGATTTAAACCTTGTTCCTTTTCACATTCTAACATACTTTAATATCAGCCCCTTGGGCATACCACAATCCTTGCCTGACTTTGTTTTAATTAAAAGCTGGTCTTTCTGCAAGTATACTCTTCCTTTCTAGTTGTTTTAGGAATGTCTCTTAATTTGTTTAAACCTCATGTCACATTTAAGAACTGTTAATGTCCTACTGCTGCTTTCAGATCCTTACTGACATTCTATTTTTAAAACAATCTAAACACAAAAATTCCTAGTTCAAGTCCCAAACAAACCTCTCATTTCAACTTTTCATCTGTCTGGTAAATATCACTTCCTCCCTATTTCACTGATGACTGGCCTTCCCACCTTCTGTTATCGTTTTCTGCTTTTTCTCTTTTCAGATTCATTCCAGCACCCTGGATGACTTCAGCATTCACACCAGCAGTCATCTTAGTTATCCAACAAAATCCTAAAGTCAGATGATCAAAACCATCAACTCTCCCAATATCTGCATCTGGAAAGCCCAAGGAAGTTGCAGATCATCAAACTTCAAGGCGCCCTTATAGCATCCAGTATGGACACTTACTAGTGCCAGCTGGGAAGTCTGTATGTCTCTATAGCCATGTGGCTCTTCTAAACCTCTCACAAGACTCAAATCTGCGTTCTCGCCAACCTCAGTACACCAAACTTTTACTTTTTGTATGTGAACATGCTTTCTACTGTGTGCATGTGTGTATGCATGTACACACACACACACATACACACACAAAAAAAATTAAAACAAGGGAAATTCCTAAATATTAAGTAATTACAGATTGACCTCTATTTACACATGATTTATCAGCTCATTTCACTAATTTTAATAATAAGAATGGGGAATGATTTACTCTTATTTGAAAGTAACTTTTTCCAACTGGTCTGGAACTGTTTTTATCCAACCTTCTCTGGAACCATCTCATCTTTCTTGAAATATGTTAGCTCCTTGATGTCTCTGCTGCTATACCTTTCTATTTTGCTAATCATCTCATAATCACTCACTCGCTGGCAATTCATATTAATTGTTTAGTGGCACTCAATCCTTTCCTTGTTTTATAATCCACTCACCCAGCATAATCTTTAAAAATCTATAGTATTTTTTACTCTCATTTATTATGATCATTTATTACACATTTGTATCTGTAGGCTGACTATTTCCTTTAAGGTTGAGACCCACACCTCTAATGCCTGCTTGAACTCTACCTGAATGCATCCTCATGTATCCTAAACCAATTAGTTAATCTTTACTTGCAAAACTGTTTTTCTTTTCTTAAATTCCCTTTCCATTCAAATATGCAAGCAAATCCAACCTACAAATTGCTCTCCACCATGTCATATCTCACATACCTTATATCTAATGCATTATTTAATCTTATTTATTTACTCTTTTACATTGCCTTCAAATCTGCCTATATTTTGCCATCACATTCTTGTTTTGCATTAATTTCCTACCTTTCAAAATTTTTTATTTGTTCTACTTAGATATACATGACAGCAGAATGCGTTTTGACACATCATACATATATGGAGTATAACTGCTCATTCTTCTGCTCGTACGTAAGGTAGAATCACACCAGTCGTGTAATCATATATGTACATAGAGAAATAATGTTCAATTCATTCTATTATCGTTCCTTCCCTTATGCTCCCTTCCTCTCTTCATTTCCCTCTGCGTAATCCAGAATACCTCTATTCTTCCCTTGTTCGCATGCCAACTTTTTTTGAATTAGCAGAGAAAACATTTCACCTTTCTTTCTTCCTTCCTTCCTTCCTTCCTTCCTTCCTTCCTTCCTTCCTTCCTTCCTTTCTTTCTTTCTTTCTCTCTCTCTCTCTCTCTCTCTCTCTTTCTTTCTTTCTTTCTTTTTTTCTTCCTTTTGGAATTGACTTATTTCGCTTAGTATGATATTCTCCAGTTCCATCCATTTACCTTAAAATGCCATAATTTCATTCTTCTTTAAGGCTGAGTAATATTGCTATCACGTTCTTTCCTCCTCTTAACCCAAGCTACTAACAGAGCTTGCTAAGAGGACTACAAGTGTTAATTGGTCTTGTCCCTTTCTAGTCAATATTTGTAAAATACAACTAAGTGCTCCTCTGTTTAAATGGAGATGACTCTGCTTTAGAACAGTGATGCCTTGGTGTTTGTGGGGAACTGGACATGGAATCTTACAGATACCAAAATTGGCAGGTGCCCAAATTCTTATAGACAATGGAGTAATATTTGCATACATTTTATCCACATTCTGCTTTATACTTTAAATCACCTCTAAATTACTTACACTATGTAATATAATGTAAATACTATGCAAATCATTATTATATACTGTATCATTTGAAGATTAGGACAAGAAACTGTTCAGTACAATTTGGGAAAACCTTTTTGATAAGTGAGTGGTTGAATTAGAAGAAATGGAACCCATGGACATAGAGGACTGTCCCTATTTTCAAATGATTTTAGGCTAAAAATAAAAATATCTACTAAGGCTCACATGGTTCTAGATATCTCTGCTGTTGCTTTAGTTTCATTCTAAATCAGTTTCTACCTTGCTTTGTACTCTCCAAGAACTTTCAGTTCCTCCATTAAGAATGTTCCATTAGGCCAATGTTTCTTCTGCCTCAGGACCTTTACACATTTTTATTTCTTTTGTCTGCAACATTGTTTTACACCTGCAATCCCTTTGACCTGCTTGGGAGGTCAATTATATATTGGCAGCAATATATAATTCATACTGAAACTCAGTTACTATTTTCACATTCCAAGAGTCAACAAAGATCTTTGTTCATATTTTTATCAATTACTCTAGTTTTTCTTCATAATGTGTATCATGGGTTACAACTACATACATTTCGGACAATCTTGCACTAGATTTTAAGCCCTATGATATCAGAGTCCATGTCTGTTTCTCTTATTATATCACTAAAATTAATCATCAAATTACTTAGCACATTCTGTAGTACATAGCAACTTTACTAAATGTTGATATGGAGGACTGAGAGGAATGCGAGAAAAGTTCAAACAGTCAGATTTTACAAGGTCGTCTAGCTACACTGTGTGATATTCCTCTAAAAGTAACTTCCTGACACTGGAAATGGTCCCACAGGGTATGATTCTCAAGTCCCGTAGTTTGATTAATTACCTAACACTTCCTATTTCATTGATTTTGTTGTCATATACAGTAGAGAATGGAAAAATTATATACACATGTATTCATACATACATACATACTTAGTTCAAAATATAATAGCTTCTGGATTAATATTGGTAGATGAGTTCTCATATTTTTGATATATTATGCTTCAGAAACAATGTAAACTCTCATGATTCTGTAGTCTGTTTTTAATATTATCTAAGAAAATTTAGTCATATCATTCATGACTAAGTTTTGAAAAAAGTTCTCTATAAACATTGTGTTTTTCCTCTTAAATCTTTTCAAAACTAAAACTACCTCTTTGTTTTGTCTTCTTTTTTCCAACTGAAACATCAGTAGTCATATGTCATCATCTATCAAAACATAGTGTTTGTCAAGAGTGGTGTCAAGAGACTCTGGAGGCTGAAGCAAGAGAATAGCAAGTTTGAGGTCAGCCTTAGCATTTTAGCGAGACCCTAAGCAACTCAGCAAGACTCTGTCACAAAATAAAAACAAAAATGACTGGAGATGTGGGTCAGTGGTGAAGCCCTGAAAAAAAAAAGCAAAAGCAACCAAGTAAGCAAGTACCTGATTCACTCCAGATACTTAGCTTTAACTTGAAGCACCTAATAGAAAAATTAAGTGCATAAACCCTTGCCATAACTTCTTTAATTCACCTGATATGCTACTTAATTATATCTGAAATGGCTGTATATTCCTTCAAGTTAAAGGTGAAATTAACTTTCTTATTGAGAGTAGGTAAAATGAATAAGAAAAGGGACTAAAAAGAAGTTTATAAAAATAAAAGAAGTATTTTATTTGGTATACTTGATTCCATATTTTCATTTGTTCATTGCATAAATATATGCCTTACCTATTTGTTGAATTCACAGAAATTATGATTTTTTTAAGATTAAATGTTAAATAACTCCTACTCTACCTCACAACTGTGACTATATATACTATCACTATCTCTATTTCTATCTCTATTTATTTATTTATAACTTCCCTGAACAACTTCAGTACTGGGTAACTTGTGGTAATATGTGGTGTTATTATTCACATTTTTTCCCATTTAATTTCCTGCTAAATATTTTTAGCCCAAAACATCAGTTTGGTGTGAAGCCAAAATCCTCATACGTACCTTACTCAATTCTAAAGGTCAACTACTCCAAACCCTCCCAGAGAGACCACAGTCTATATTTAAATAGTGCTGACATGTGCAGGCTTAGATTTAGGAGGAGGGCTGTGTACAGTGATGAACTTTGAACAGGTAATACCTTTACTACCTGGATAAAAGCTATGTCTGTGTTTATACTTTGTCTTTCTAACCCCAAGGCTTCCAAGTTTGTGGTTCACCTCACCACTTCATTGATTCACACCAGTGCATTAGATCAGGAGAGGAGAGTACAATCCAGAGTTATGTGAAATGCCATACCACACATATCAGGGGCTTCATCAGAGTTGTCTCCACAGTCGTCTTCTCCATCACACACCCAGAAATGCAGTTTGCAAAGGGAATTGTTGCAAAGGAACTCATCAGTTCTACATATATTTCCTCCTTTATGTTAAAATTAAAGAGACAGCATTAGTAATGCCAGACACCAGGAAACACATCCCTCTAATTCTTTTCTGGATTCCTTATATGTTTTCTACATAATAGTAGGAACTGGTAATGTTCAAAGGTTTTTTTTTTTTTAATTTCTTAAAGGTGTTCTTGTTTTACAATGAAAACATTCTTGATACAATCATACATATCATATTATGTTTAGAGAATACTAAAAGATATTATCTCTCAACTCACAACATTTTATCTCATTGAGTGTAAATAAATTTAGACTTTTAAAACTAATAGTTTTGTAATAAAAAATCTGTTACCCCCTAGTCAGAAACAACACTCTTGAGCTACCAAGTAATTTGGCTGTATGAAATACATATTGGCTTATTAAAATTAAGAAAATATTTTTGATATCACAGTGATATAATTAATCTTATAAAAATAATAAAAATTTGGTCCTGTCATGCAATATTTTGGTTTTTTCCCAAAACAAACTATTCATTAAGGTATATTTTTTGTAGTTTAAAAAGTTTTTCTTTTTCTTTTTCACATATAAATAAAAAGCATCAGAAATACAAGAATATGATAAAAGAATATTATATTATATTGGAATATTATAACATAAAGAATATTATAACATAAAATTGTTACATATATTCAGCAGATACAAAAAAAATCCAAAGAACTAAGAAATTTATGTTGTGTCTTGGTAGAGAAAATAATTAGAAGAGACTTCAGTGGTTTGGGAGTTCAGACTATGGGTTCTTCTCTTGCATTGGATAAGCTTATTAATTTCTCTGAGACTTAGGGCCTTCATATGTTATCATAGAAGCATGATTATTTTATAAAGTCATATTTTCAGGAAATACCTGGAGAAGGAACACAAAGTTGGGAATTTAGAATTAAGTTAGATAAGACTGCTCTCAGAGTATTGCACTATTTAAATTCACATGTAAGATAAGAGATGTGAATATCCTGTGTTAGTAGGATTCCACTGACTTAAGGTATTAACATGTTTAAAAATGACATGCTCATTAGAACATGGGGTTGGGGAAAACACGTGGCAAATCTGGTAAGCCTAGAAAATACCCAGAAAGAGCCATTGTTCATCTGGTGAATGCAGTTTGAAGAAAAGGATGTTCCAAGAATCAGAATGTCAAATAACTATCCTTGCTGTAAGTTTTGGCTTGCCACACAAATATCTAATATATAATTCTTTTCCAGTGGCATAAAGTCTACTTATGAAATGACTACTTTAGAATGAAAATACTGGCTGTGGTGTTGGGATTTTGGAAAACAAGATAGAGAAAAATATCAAGCCTAGAAGAAAAAAGAAAAAAAAAATGAAGGTGGGGAGGGAGCTGCAACAATCCAGTAACTTGATTTATAGAAGCTACATTTGAAAGCTCTTAAAATGATAGGCTCCTCCTGACCTGATGGCTAAGTGAATGAGGGTGGCAAGAAGAGTGAGTAGTCAGGTGTGCTATGCAATTTGGGGTTTTGTTTGTGCCAAGCAACTATATTGTGGATTGCTTGCAACTGTTTGGACCATTTGGTATATTCAATATTGTGTAAATGTATAAACGTGTCTGAAATATAGAATAGGGTTCCACACTATACATATGCAAATCAGAATGAAGAGAATGTTATCATTATTTGAAGTATACGAAAGAACACAGAAGAAACCATCACACAAAGACTGCATAGATGACGAAGAAGTGAAAGTCTCTTGGAAAGGTAAATTCTCCACACAAAAGAGAACAAGAAACAGTAAGGAGAGTAGTTAGAGAAATATTTGAAAAGAATGACATCAGATAATACATGGAAAAAGTGTTTTAATATACATTTTAATAATGCTGAGAGCAGGTTTAGTGAAGTGGTGGAGGATTTGGTGGAATTATTGTACTTGATTATTGAAAGAGATGAAGAGGAAGTCATAGACAATATGGACATCTCTTTCCAGAAGTTTGGACATAGGAAATGGATGAGAAGAGAAAGTCTCCTTGGTTGCTTGAACCTGGTTGTGTGTAGGAAAACAGATACTGGAATGCACTGAAATGCCTTGGACTTACTCAGCAGACAGGATAAATTTCAAAACATAGCAGAAGCAAAGGTAATTGATACAATGAATTCCCCAAGAATCTAGAGAGCATAAAGGACTTGCCATCTAGAGAAAAATAAAGAGTTGTCCATAGATTGGAAGTGTAAAAAGTCTAAGGCCTTTTAAGAGGAGAAAAGGGAGAAATCTGAGAACAGTTATAGGTAGAATTTTTAATTTGGTGGCCAGATAGTGAAAGAAAAAAATCCCATGATTTTTATTACTAAGCCGAAGTCACAAAATAAAGGCGAGAGAAGTGTTTTGGTGATAGATTTGAGAAAAAAGACTTTTAAAAAAGCCTGATATAGTTAATAATAGAGACATTTTTAGGGAAAGACAGGAACATGGCTTAGAAACTTGAGTTAAAGCTGAGACTAAGAACTTAGAGAGGTATTAATTTGAAAAGCTGCAAAAGACTTTCTGCAAAATTGCTTAGCAGAACTGGCATAGCTTACCGTAGCATCTCTTAGAACTACAGGCAGAGGCAGGCCCTTGGTGAATGCACCAAGGTGACTGAACATCTGAGACCTCCGACAGTCACTCATCAGTCTGTGCTCTGTTCTTTCAAATGTGCAATGCTGACCTGTGTAAGGCTATAATCTAAAAATAACCTCATTTATCAATGCCAAACAACACAAAATATTATTGTCTGGCAACTCTTTCTCTGAAAACAATAAAGAAGATAATGTGTAAGCTTTAGGATTAAAGAAACTGAAGATATGAATATCAGTTGGAGATGTTGCCTTAATTCAAAATCAAAATCTACAGACTCTGAAGAACTGTATTTTTTTCTGAATAAAGATTCTAATGACTAAATCTCTGTTCTATTTTACAATGGATTAGATTCAAGCAGTTTGTGAATGAACTCTTGACATCCTCTGATTATTTTAGAAAATTCTATTTATAGCACACCATTCTTGTTAAAAGCAAAAAAAAAAAATGAGTCCTTAAGTATTGCATTAGATAACATTATAATTTTCCCCATAGAAGCATTGGACATGCCACTGTTTTTATAAAGAAGAGAAATATAAACTAAATCTAAATTGTAACAGAAAAGCAAAGTTTTTGTGATACACTACTAAGGACTTCATGTTGTACTACATGGAATTTGCATTTCAAAAAAGGCATCATGGTGTTACTGTGATACTTTGAGTTTCACTTAAAATGCTTTATTTTGAAATGGCATGAAGTACACACAAACAACAAGGAAAGGTATAATTTAAGGAGATTGACTGGATTAAAATTCTAGTTTTCTAGTCATGTTTTTGATCAGCTCAACAGGAGGTGATTAGAAAAGTAGAAAAGTGTATGTTAATTAACAATGGATGTCTGAATTTTAACTGAGCCTTTGCAGGTTCATAGAAATCCGGTCAAGTGCATCATCATGGAAAATAAGCATCTAGAGTTCTCATCTTAATTTGGGTTGAGAGAAGCTTTAATATATGATAATATTTTATAATTTACATAAATAGTTTGCACATTTTTGAGCTCATGATTTTTAAAAAGAATACCTCTCAATCTTTCACAGGAAAATTGCCAAAAAGTGTAGAGTAAAATTTGAAAACTCAGGTCAGAACAAACACTTTCATTGAGGTCATATGCTTTACATTTAAAAAATATAAATGCTGCTTTTAATTCCAACTAACTAATGGAGAAAATGAGCCATACCAATCCTACAGGATTCTTAACTTCCAGGCCCCAATACTTAGCTCTTGTTAGTTTATGTATCAAGATTTGAGATGAATAGAAGTGACGTTTGACAGAAGAGATGTTTATTCTGGCATTCCATTTCCTCAAAGGACGTATGTCTATATAATGCCTAAGCCACATCCTGAGAGTAAATTAAATACTAAAAATCTGAATTTTGTCATGACTTAAGATACATCTATACACAGGATCAAATACTTCAACTACCAAGGTAATTTATTAGAACTTAATTACCTAGCAACAAAGAAACCTAAGGAAAATTAGAAGAATAAGTGAAAGGCTTTGACATTGAATTAAAGGTTCTTGACTTTCTTTTTTTAAAATCTATAAGATTAAACATTAACAGAATATTTTCAAATTTGAAATATACTTCTAGTTTTCCAGTTTGTCCAGGATATGACCAATAAAAAGGAATAGCAGATAGAAAGCTAGTAAGTGAAATGGACTCATTCTCTTGTAACAGTAAGTCAGGTTAAGTGGGTTCTATGTAACCAGGGAATCTTGGGTAAAAATTGAAAATGGTTACACTTAAATAAGATGCACTTGGCAGAAGTGCATATAATGTATTGGAGACCAGATAGGCGGTTTTACAAAAGTCAGGCAGGAAGCAATGAGAATGAGCTATACTAGTTGCAGGGAGAGAAGTGGGGACTAGAAGTGATTAGGTGGAATGACATAATTATCATCCCAAAGTCTTTGAATATAAGTAGAAATGAGTTATGGTTGCCAGACTGTACACAATGCTTGTACTTAAAATGATCAAGTACAATCTGTGAGTGTGAAAACTGGAGATGTAGCTTAGCATTAGAGCACTTGCCAAGCATGTGCAAGCAGGTGAGTTCCATCTCCAGTATCACACACACACACACACACACACACACACACAAGAAGTAAGTGTGAGAAGCTAACCAAAGGTAGAAACCCTCATTATTGTGTTTAATGTTTTATTGTTTTCTATAATACACTGCAGGAAACTAATATTTCTTCTGAAAGTAATGCTTCATTTTGGGGATGGAGATTATCTCATCATAAACACCCAATCTAATATTAAGAAAGAAGAAAATATTTTTCCTTGAGTGACGAAACATCTATGGAATAAATATTTTAGATATATTTAAGTAATATAAATGCTGAGTGTATTTTCATATGCCTTGCATCATGTGGCAGTATCTACAATCATCACTGTTGACCATGTTCCAAATATTCTAAAATAGAAAGTCTTTTGAGAAACTTTTGTAAGCAAGTCACAAGAAATTTTATATTTAAATAACATACTGAACAATATTAAAATTAAAATTGCATAATGTGTGATCATTTCAAGCTTCGGCCCACAATTTCTTTGCTTTTATTAATTCTTATTAACTCAAAATAGTAAAAATTACTGCTTTTTATGTGATGATTTATAACCAAAGTGGTAATCTGACAGGAAATGGTCTTCACATAGCTGGAAAATAATACATGACAAAATTGAAAATTATCTTCCAGACTTATAAAAAACATAGGTCATTTTCTCAACACTATGACAAGAAGGAAAGTGGAGGCACAACCTTGACCTATGCATCATTTAGCATGTGAACAGGTGAACTCTAGTGTACCAGACATTCTTCCTGTTCATTTAAAGTTAGGTAAGCAATGTGGAAAACAAGTATACAAAGAATATAGAAGATACTTTTGCAGTATTGACATAGTAGCTATGTTCTCTCTTCATCAAATATCTCTATTGCTGTTCTAGCTTCTAGTCTGAAAACACACTTATGTTAGGCACCCAGTAAACTCTTGCATTTGGATTGACTCTGTCATGCACGAATTGAGATTTTATTCTGTCTAAAAATGTTCTGGATTTTGCTTATTTAGAACAAGCCTCTGTGTTAAGGAACCAGAAAGAATGAAATCATCAATTGTCTTAATCCTCTGCCTCTAGCACATCTGTACATTCTACATGGCGCCTTAGTTCCCACTCTCTCATTTTAAAGCACAAACAAAACACCTTACCTCCAACACAGTTCTCTTCATCACTGCCATCCACACAGTCCTGAGTTCCATCACACAGCCATCTAATTGGAATACAGTGGGCTTTATTTTTGCATCGAAACTGATCTTCCTTACATTCAGTCACACAATCCATCTGTTCAAACACAAATGGGCACTGCAGTTTTCATTAATGATAATGATACAATCACAGGCACAATAAGCAGGCAATTTATAATACTGGAGATTTATTATAGAGTGAGATTTATTTTATTTAAGCTTAATGAATATAACCTCTACAAATGACCATGGGCTTCAGTGTATAGACAGTCTGAATATTTATGTATTTGCTGAAATGATGGCATTCAGTGTATCTGTCTAATATTTCAGACAGTACTAAGAACTAAGGTTCTGTCCCCCTACTTTCATTCCATTTGCTTTGCCATTCCTACAGCAAGTAATTCAAAGATATTAATCAAACAATAATAGATTTTTACCTCATCTGAGCCATCAGTGCAATCATAGTCTCCATTGCATTTCAAAGATGCTGAAATACATCCTCCACTGGCACATATATATTCACTTGATGAGCATGTTGGAGAAGCTGAATACAATTATAAAGTTGAGATTTAGATATAGTTAAAGTAATGAATGGTTTGGGAGGTAAGCATATGAAAATATGAAGACAAGGATGGCAATAAGAATAGTGAACATTATTTAAACTATATTCAACAACTGGTATAAAATATTCATTTAAAATGTGCTTTATAAAATTATTTCATAATATTAAATACAATTCAGTGATGTAATAACTTGTGTAGTAAGGATTTAACTCATTAGACTAAAAAAGTGTGGAAAAAACCCTTATCTCCTCCATCCCCTTTAGTTTGAAGAATTAAATTAGTTTTGCAAAATTACAATTTATTTGAAAAGTCAAACCTCAAATGATTTTCAATACTACAAAAACATTAAATATCTGTTAGGAATGTTTATTCATATATAAATTGAAAACTGGCATGGTCTCAAAGGTCTAGAGATATTATCTGACTTTATGTGACATATATAAAATATTTAAAAGGTTTTAAGAATTTTGTTGTTTTTGAGAGTTTAAACATAAATACATAAGACAGTCTCTAAAACATGCATAGTTCTTTTATGAAACACAAATTTAAAATAACAAAGAGATAAATAAGTTACTACTACTAGCCTGTCTAGTTAATGATTATAATGAATAATTATGACAGTTGCCTTTGTCTGTGAGTTTGGGTTTTTTAGGCTTGCATTCATGCCTCAGGAATTCTGACCTTATGTTAGACCACTAATGGCCAAATGTACTAGTATAATGATTTTGTGGTGTGAGTTGCTTAATCCAAGAATGCTAAAAAGCTTTTCCCTTGAGTTTTTATTCTTTTTAATTGGCAGCATTTACCTAGGGTATCTATCTGTATTAATAAAAGCCTAAGAACATGTCTGAATTTGATGAGAAAGAATGATGTGATCAATTGCACTATAGGCCCCAGGTAAATATTGGGGAATGAAAATCTGTGTGTTTTGTTTATCTGCTTCTCTGGCCTAGTCTCTCAAGGTAATGTTTTCATGTTTATGCGCAGACTGTAGTATAATGTTCCCCAGTAGTTTATTTTTTTAAGGTAATGTAATAAAAATAACCAAGTAAAAAATTAAATGTTTTAATAAGAATATATAGAGAGCCATATTGAAGAATAGATATGCATAAATTAGAGGGTTTCTTTCTGTACTTTGGTTTTGCTTCCTGCTTATATTTTTATTTTGACCCAAGATGTAAATACAAACAATACACCATGCTGCTTCTTAGCTGGCACATTGAAAGGACTGCATTCTGTTTTATAACCTCAATTTCCATAACTGAAAAACTGACTTTTATCATACTTACAGTTTCAACATACTTCATTTGCTATTTGGGAAAACAATTCCAAATGGTGTGATAAGATATAGAAACTAAAAAATAAAATTTGGCTGAATAAGTCTTGGATCCCATACGTAATTATCATCTGCCAAAAAAACTTCTGAAACATATGAAGGGCACACCAATTAATTTATCCACAGATATTTCAGATTGTTTCCTAAAAACTGAATGACTGCATGTTTCTCCCACTGTTTTCTGTGTATCATTGCTTGAATTTAAATTGCATCAAGTTAAAATGTCAGCTAAATTAAAAACCACCTCAATCACTTTACCTGGCTCACAATGTTTCTCATCTTCCCCATATTTACAGTCTTCATGGCCATCACATTTCCATTTTGCTGAAATACATTGCCCATTGGAACACTGGAACTGATCTTTGGAACAACTTGTTTCACAATTTCTCTGTCAAATCCAATACGGACATAATTAAAAGTAAAAATATTAAAAAATGTCTACAAACTCAAAAGAGAGCTAGAGAACATCTTCATAGAAACTAGGGCATGTAGAAACCATGTTTGTCACATATGTGTGGCTCAGATGGTCATACTTCCGGCCTATAACTATATAACATAATTGTAATAATTTTCTACTTTCATTTGTCTCTGTGGCCCTAATAAACCAGAGATAGAAAAAGAACATAAATTCCAAGCCTTCATCATATGAATTAAATTGCTATCAGTGTATCATTCCTTAATTGATAGTTATCAGGTAATGGATTCTAATAATTATAGGTGATGATAAAGATTTAGGGGGAAATAATAGGGTTAAATTATTTGTAAGCAAGTATACCCAGTTTGCTGGGGCTGTGGGTGGGGTTGTGGAAAGAAGGTGAAATAAATAAGAATCCTAAAACAGATCTGTTTTTTATTGGCAAGACTTCCAGTGTTTCTTTCCCCTTCTCTTCATCTCTTTTCCTCCACAGTGGTCCTTTTACAGCTTAGCTACTGTTCATAAATCTCCTCTTCACTTCCGACATTTGTTGTTAAAGAAGTGTGAAATGAGCTGTCACAATTGTCATTTCTGCTGGCCTGCATACAGACTTTATTTGGAAGTCAAACAAGACAGCAGAATTACCTTTGGGATCATTTGATTCTTCATATGAGATAAATGAAAGATCCACCAGAAATTCACCATCTTGGGGTCTAAACACTAATCAAAATAGGTGCTCCAATTTTTCTCTTGTACAGCAATTTCTATTTTTACCAAACTGCACTTGCTTGATCTCCTACAAATGGTGCAATACTCTCACAGCTTGTGGAATCCCAGGGTGTGGTGTGAAGTGTGTTGAATTACAACTCATTATTTCTTCCTAGTTTCATCCCTATATAAGGAAGAAGAGTTGACTTCCTAGATTTATTTCCTTTTTGCTGATGGCAATTTCATTAGACCACCTGCTATATAATCAGTTTTATTCTTCCCTTCTTTTCCCACATAATAAAGGTTTACCATTTGCAAGGGATTTTCTTAGATAATAATAAAAGAAAACCAAGATTTACTCCCTGTATTTGATAGACACATAGACTAGTTTGACAGACCAACATCTGTGGGGATTTTAGCCACACCCAGCATGAATGAGGGAAGGGTTAACTGCTGGAGGATGATGCTGGCTATAAATCAAGTACCTATACACTTATCTAGTCAATAAATACACAAAAGCCAATACTCTTTTCAAATGGGAAGGGGCATGATGGATTGCACCATACCAGTTCTGTTCTCTAACAAGATGGAGTACCCACTTCTCTTTTATTTTATAGTCACACAGGTAAAGGGGGCCAAGACTAGGAGGGGCTCCTTCTGTGATGAACAGGATGGGGTGGAGTCAAGGGAGCCATTTGCTCAGGAAAACTAGCATATCCCCAGATGTAAACTACTCCCACACAGGGTCATGTACTCCCCAGCGATTTGGAACAGTCTCTTATGGCTGCCACTTCCTGGGATTCAGGCCTCTGTGTCCCAAGGCTCAACCACATCTGATTCTACTAGGTGAGGATGCTCCCCACAAACACCTATTTCACAATTGTAATCAAAATATATTGATTGCCAAGATAAATAAATATGGAGCATTTAGAAAGGGCTTCTACTTAAGAAATAATTTTCAATAGATAAACTAATTTCAAATGTGGGATATCTGAAGGTTAAGAAGGTTTACATGAATGATATGAAAGTCACTGGAGAAATAACCCATGAACTGGCAATGAGAAAAGCACTTCATACACTTTTTTCGCCACTCAGTTTGTGTCTGGGACACAGAAATAATGCAATAAAAATTACTGAATGGATGAA
This sequence comes from Glaucomys volans, assembly GCA_020662805.1. Lineage (NCBI taxonomy): Eukaryota > Metazoa > Chordata > Mammalia > Rodentia > Sciuridae > Glaucomys > Glaucomys volans. The sequence goes on from JAJEJO010005555.1 coordinate 229,369, forward strand.
GGGAGTGGTACACATAGAAAGCATATAAATAAATATTAAGTAAAATCTTTTTTACTTCTTTTTAATTCAAATTTATTTTAAGTGATGCACAGAAACACAAAAATTTTACATATTCATGGGGTACCATTTAGTGTTTCAATATGTAGTCTAATGTTCAAAATATAGTAATATCTATCTCAAATATTTATCATTTTTTAATATTGAAAACTTTCAAAATATTTCCTTTTAGTATTTTGAAATGTATAGTTCATTATTATTATCTATAGTCACCCTATTATGCAATAGCACACCAAACTTACTCTATCATCTGACTGCAACCCTTAACAATCTTTCCCGTCCCCATTCTTCTTAGTCTTTCTAGTTTATGGTAACCACCATTCTGTTCTCAACTTCTGTGAGATTAACTTTTTTAGATACCATACACATATCAGTGAGATCATGCCACACTTGTCTTTCTGTGACTCGCTTATTTCACTTGACATAATGATTCCTAGGTTTGTTCATATTTCATGTCACAAATGAAAAGATTTCATTACATTTTGTGGCTGAATAGTATGCCATTGTGTATATGTTCCATATTTTCTCTATCCATTCATTGAAGTTGATGGATATTTTTATTCTTTCCATGTCTTGACTTTTGTGAATAGTGCTGCAATGATCATAGGGATGCAGATGTTTCTTTACCATACAGATGTTGTTTCCTTTGAATATATACCCAGTGGGATTACTAGGTCATATAGTAGCTATATTTTTAATTTTTTGATGAACCTCCATGCTGTTTTCCAAAACAACTGTAGTAGTTGACATTCCCATCAACAGTGTGCAAGGAATCCCTGTTCTCCACATCTTTGTTATCATCTTTGTCTTTGAATATTTTGATAATAGTTATTCTTACTGGGTGAGGTTATCTCTCACTGTGGTTTCAATTTGCATTTCCCTGATGACTACTGATGCTAAGCATTTGTTTCAAAGGCCTGTTAACTGCTAGTAGGACTTCTTTTGAGAAATGTCTACTTGGGGCTATTGCCGATTTTTAAATTAGGTTATTTAGTTTTTTGCTATAGTGTTTTGGTGTTCCTCATATCTTCTGGATATCAACCCCTTTTCATATGTATAATTTGCAAGTGTTTACTTCATTTCCTAAGCTGTCTCTTCACTCTGTTGATTGTTTCTTTTTGCTGTACAGAAACATTTTAACTTGAAATAATCCCTTTTGTCTAATTTTCCTCATTTACTGTAATACTGGGGTCTTTTCTCAAAACAGTTTTGCTCATTCTGATGTCTTGAAGAATTTTCACTGGGTCTTCTATAATTTCATGGTTTGGGTTCTTATATTTAAGTTTTTGATCCTTTTGAGTTGATTTCTGAAATTGGTCAGAGATAGGGGTCAAATTCTCTTCTTCTGTATGTGGATATTAAATTTTCCCAATACCATTTGTAGGAAAAACTGTCCTTTCTGCATTGTGGGTTCTTAGCACCTTTGCTAAAAATCAGTTGGCTGAAGATGTGTGGATTTACTTCCAGTCTTTCTTTTCTGTTCCATTGTTGTATGTTGTTTTTTTTTATATCACCAATACCATGCTGTTTTGATTATTATACCTTTGAAGTATATTTTCAAGTTGGATAGTGTAATGCCCTCAATTGTTTTTAGTGCTCAAGATAGCTTTGGCTATTCAGGGACTTTTATAATTCCATATAAATTTTAGGATTGCTTTTTATAGTTCTGTGAATAATGTCAGTGGTATTTTTGCAAGAATTGCATTGAATCATTTGTGCCTCGATCTATCACAGTCATTTGCCATTCTGATGCTAAATTTTGTCAGTGTAAGGTACTTTAAGTTTATCTCTGTACATATTAGACACCATCAAAAGTCTTACATCCTAACACCCTAAGATGAGCTGCTCAGTTTCCTTCCTCAGACCCAGAACTAAACATGTCTTAGGATCCTTGTTTTATTTAGTTGGAAAATGGTTTTTAGAAGTCAGTCTATAAATACTAGAAATAATCATTTCTGCTGCATTGTCAATTTTTCAGTATCAGAAGTAGGAATTACATATTTTTAAAAAGAGATAATCAATATCAAATCCTGATAGTCATAAATTAAATATTATAGGATTTTTACTTAATTTTTGATTTCTAAATTTGTATTATATTTTATTCTAAAATTCTGGGTGTTAGCGATGTTACTATAATTAAGCATTTGAATGGCCCTATATGACTTGCAAATCTGCAAAAAAGTTTTACTAATAAGTGTACAAATGCAGTTTAAGATGCTTTGACATTTCTTTTTGTACTTGTGATATGTTAGTGCAGGGACCAACTATTATAATTCTAAGTCACTTATAAAAATGTTTCTAAGTATATGCCAGAGAGATATATGCTTGATGTGAAATTAGGTTTATCCAAATTCTAATTTTTCCTATTGTCATGACTGGATAATAACAAGGTAATTACACTATGAGTCCACATTCATACAAAAACTTATTTTCAAAATTCTCTCAACTTTTGTTCTTAATAAAAGCTTTTCTTGTATTTCATTATGCTTTCCCACCATTTTCTCAGTCCTTCTTTTTGTTTGCTTGCTTTATTGTTTGGTTTTTGTCCATGCAACCTGTCACTCTAGACTTTTGAAATCTCTGCCTATAGTGTTAGCCACTTCATTTCATATTATCTGAATTAAATGTTTGTAAATACAGTGAAAAACCACTTTTCAATGAGTTAATTTGATTCCTTTGTAGCATTATCACAAAAATGCCTGAGAATATAAATATATATTTAGTCATCAAAAAAGCATGTCCACCAACTAACTTATGCCTTGAGAGAAATGCCATTTGTAAAGATAACTACTTTGACTTGAATAAAATTTTGATGAAGGTTAAAATTAAAATAAGATTTTCATTTTGTTTGTACACTTTGCATACCTTCTAGCATGCATGATGAAATCATAAGCCTTAAGCAATATATCTTTACCTCTTGATGTTTCTCAGATTACACAAGCTGGTGAAACATATTAAACACAAAACAAATGTCCATGACATGGATGAGGTTACATTAAATATGGTTTGCTGACTTGGGAATGTTAATACAATTTTTGAATGAATAGTTGCTAAGCAAATATGTGGGTGATCAGGATGGTCAATGTAAAAATATGTAGCTTCACTGTGGATTTTTAAAAAATTTTTGATTTTTGTGTTGTGAATAATCTGCAAGTGGAAGCAGTATTTTTCAACTTCTTAAGACTTTTGCAACATTGAGGTTTAGGTTTTGCTGGCCTTCATGTGAGAAGATACATATATTTGTTTCCAAAATCTAAGTTCTTAAATGTGATTAGGGCTACTTTCCCAGAATGGTGAGAGAAAGATTTGTCCAATCCTGGTAAAAATGGCTAATGACTAAAAAGAAATTGTTTATGGGGCATCTTATAAATATTATAGATGCAGTATTCCCCAAAAAAGAAGAAAAGCAGTGGATGCCTGGAGAAGTGATTCACCACCTTAGTAAAGCTCAACCTGTGGTTTCATAAAATTGATGACCCACACCATAGCCTATAAGACTATATCTATTGAAGAAAGAGACTTGGGAGAAGAAAGTGTTTAAAATGCATGAAATATTAGTTCTGACTATAAATAACTTCAGGAAGTGTATGAACAAATTCACAGATGGCAAGGGCATCAGCTACAGGGAATAGGGTTTCCAAACATCCTATTCCCAACACAGCCATTCACCAGTTGAGGTAAAACAGACTATAAAATTAACTGTCAATAGTAACACAAGAATTATTCCCTGGGCTGGTGTGTGCAGCACAGCACATGGATTAATCCTTATCTCAAAGTGTCAGAAGCAAAGTGCATTTCAGAGCTGTCCTAGGTCGCACTTACCAGACTGAATAACTATAATTATAAATGTGGTTCTAAAGAACTGTTTTCTGTTTGAGTTTGGGGGATGCCTACCTCATCAGAGCCATCTGCACAGTCAAAATCTCCATCACACCAGAACCTTGAAGAAACACAGTCCCCATTGGCACAGAGAAAATCTTTCAATGTACAGGTCTGTGGCTCTGGGGACAGAAGAATAGCATAGGATTATTCTGTTATATGCAAATGCATTCTAAAATTTATACGACACTCAACATGAGGAAGCATTAAAGAATGAAAAAGAGGTTAGCCAAGCAGAACCAATAAATTGTTTAGGAAAAATCCTCATGAAGCATCTATGGTACATAATATAATGATTTTTCAAATTTATTTTAAAGTCATGAATGGAAAGCAGCTTTACAGAAATAAATTGACAAAAAGACAGAAGATAAATTACCTGGTGTTTAAAAGACAAAAATCTGCATGTTGTCCTACTATAGCAATGATGTTTTTCCAGTTAAAGTTCTCAGTCATTTAATGTATTTACTTTGTCTATTTTTTTTCTCATTGCACTTATCAATCTGTTTATTAAGTGAGAAGTGATCTAGCTTTTGGTTCTTGAGTATTTATTATGTATCCTAGTGATTTTTTAATTATTCAAAAATCACTAAATGTGTCACTAGAAAATGTGTCACTAGAAAATCCAGAGGTCAAGGGACAAGAAGGGTACGTGAGGATATTTTTGGACGTGGGTAGGTGGGTAAAGGTTAAAAGGTCCAAATGAAACTGTTTTCTTTGAAAAATGCCTAAACGTTTATGCATTTGTTTACTTTTGCTCCGTATCATTTACCTGTTGATAATTTGCTAGTCATTCATTTACTTAAGCTTCACCATATTACATGGAGAACATAAGACTAATAGCATGAATTACTACTTAGCTTAATTCCTATGTGGAATATTGTTTCTCTGGACACAGACATAGGATTTCAGAAATTGTTCCTGCAGGATTCACATAACCATTGGACATCATCTCTTGTTAGACTCATATACAGCATAATGAAAAATGACCCCTTCTTGTTTTCTCAATTAATTGTATTTACACCTATGTCACACACAATACTATCCAGGTGAGGGAGGAATAAGAAACAGTCATTAGATTTAGGAAACACTCAAATGAAAACTAATCTTCTGAATAAATACTGTGAACAATTCAGTCTGCATTTGGATATTGTTGTGTATAATTCACTCAGTTTCTAACTATAAGGTAGCGTCTTCAACGTTTGGTATTATGGAGGCTCCTGCATTTTTATATTTAAAAAGCCTTTTGAGAACATGTGGAGACTGTGGGCAATGAAATACGTTTCAGAGAGCAATTTGTTCTTCTCAGGTACTTTGTTTTAAAATTTGATCTTCAGGCTAGGAAAGAAATGAGATACTATTTGGTATAAAGGGAAAAAACTACTAAGTAGGTGAATTCTCCAATGTCTCTCCACTCCTTTGTCTAGTGAACATGATAACCAGACATTTCCCCTTTTGTTTTTTGTATTGTATTCTCATATATCACATTTTAACTTTTAAAATAACTTTGTTCATACTAATACTACTAATTAGTACAATACATAATAGAGGCAGCTAATTACTTATTTGCTGTTGGGCCCTAGGTGAGGTTATTGCCAAGTATTTAAATTAACTCACCAATGAATCATCCTCATAACGACTCTATAGGTATGTGCTATTGCTGTGCCCTAGGTTATATTGTTGTCTCCCATACAACTGAGGAAGTAATATGTGCTTATGTATCACAAAGAAAGCCCTGACAAGCTGAGTTACTTACCTAAAGTGCATACCAAGCAATGTCTATTTTACTTAATAATAATAAGAAAGCTCTCATGCTCTTATCATCACTACACAGTGAAGTCACTTCCTGTTCATGTCCTTGCGAGCACGTGCAATTTCATTTTTAGGAAAAACAAAAAGAGTGAAATATATGCCATTTATTTAACAATGAAAAATGACAACCAAAAACGTTTCCATTAAAGGAATAAAGAGTATGCTTAAAACATATCATACTGAAATGTTCAATAATAGCTAAAGAAACATTTGATTTCATGGGTATGAGGGTTATCTGAATGGGATTCTTTCTCCAATGTTCTAATTTTTGAAAATTGAAAGATAACCATCCTTATCATGGCTAAAGGGCAATGATATCACAAGCTCTGACACATTTTACTAGATGGAGGGTTGGAAGTTGCTGATGTGAGATTATAAAAAGTTATTTAGCCAGTTTTTAGCAGCATTTGCTAAATACTTCCATAGAGAATTTATTCCACAGGGACTTTGTCCAAACATGAACAATTATTCTGCTATATGACAGATATTGGCAGGGCATATAATTTGCTGGGAAAAGATTTTTTCAGTGCAAATGGAATTCTGCATGTTTATATCATTCTTTAAAAATGATCAACAAACCTACACATGAATAATAAACATAAATTACTTTATTATTACATGGACAAATGCCATCAAAGAATGAGGGAGCTAATCTATTGTCAACCTTCATCTACACACCTTGCAATTTTTGTCACTAAATAGCTTAAAAAGTAACTCATTCTTGATGAAATATAACTTATAAAGAAGGCTCTGAATAATTCTTTCCTGCTATTGCTTATCTTGCTGTCGATCTTTTTCTTATAAACAAAAACCAATTTTCAAATTTTGGCATAAAAGTGAACATTTTTCTTGTGCAGACAACAACAACAATAGAGAGACAACTCTACCTGAAAACTAAGCCATCTGGAAGACAAATTACAATGTGACTTTTGCCCTGGTATTTCTCAAATGCTGTTCCTACACGAATTTTCTCTGCTATTACCTGTAAACTTAGACCAAGAGTAGATGGGGAACCCCACAATGAACAATTAACACAATTAATCAAGGTCTCCATAAACCTCATTTAGACAAGCAGACTGACAACAAAGGAGCATCTGCAGGGCATGCTTTTGTTTTGGAGGACTAGTCTCATTTCTATACTAGGACTAAAAAATAGGGACATCATATGGTCTGATCACTTCTTTCCATACTGATGAAGGCAATAACATAGAGCCTCATTATTGAAAAGCATTGTGGAAACCATCTTGCACAAAAACTGAAGAAATTGAAGTTGAGGAACTAAAAGTGACTTTCAAAGTCATGGAGTTAGCCACAGAGCAGTAAGACCTTTGGAGCCAGATTCTCCATTGCCTAGAGTATCATAAACCATTAATAATAAGTTCAAAAACAATATCAGTATGGCATAAACAACTGAGGATAATTTTTAGAATATATTTAGTATAACTGACATCCTATACAAATAATACTCTGATATAAATTCAGTGTGAAAATACTAGAATTTCAAATGAGGCAGAAGCAGCTTGTCACCATATAAACCTTAATATAGTTGATCAAATTACTTGATATTTTAAAATCCATAAGATTTTTACTTACTTTTTAGGGCAGATATAAACCAATTTATTTTGCACATCAATTACTTAGAAAGCACATCTGCCATTTATTTTATTTTTGGTGAAATTTCTCAGGAATTTCCAAATATTTGAACCTTATTACAAAATAACCACAATGAAAATAAAATCATTGCTGAAGCACAGTGTCCTTGCTGAAACCAGGGAAATGATCAGCAGATGATGATGGAATGACAATGGATTAATTATCCTATGTAAATATAAAAATGTAGAAAGCATATTACATTTAAAATATAGCTGGCAATTAATTGCTTCACTACCATTTGAACTCTTGCCATGCCTATGACAGGAATATTTCCAACACAATTTGGAAAGAAAATCCATGAAATCAAATTCATAAAGAAAGAAAAAAGTGACTTTAAAATAGTTTCACTGTTGCTTTTTAAATATAAGGTTGATTTATTATCTCTTCTTCTTAGTAGTAGCCAACCTTTATTGACAAATGTAGCCCAAAGTGTATGATACTAGCAAATAATGTTTAGAAAATATGATGACAAACCACTATTCATATGTATATGGAATTGTAAATTATATCTTATATCAATAGATATCTATATTTAGAGAGTGTGTGGTGTGTGTATATACATTAATATTTGCTTCAATAGATAAGAAATATATTGGGGATATGTTGATATATATATATATTTACATAAATAAATTTGTGTATATATAATGTATTTTATACTGGGGATTGAATCCACAGTTGCCTTAAATACTTAGGTACATCCCAAGTCCTCTTTATTATTTTTAGATTTTGGTACAGTGTCTCACTGAGTTGCCAAGACTGGCATCAAGCTCGCCATTCTCCCTTCAGCCTCCTGAGTACCTCAGCCACTGCACTCAGCCATTCATGGCATTTTAATATAACAACAGTGTTTATTCTAAGGCTGACCTCTGTATTACCCATCTCTTGGTGATTATTCATTCTTCATTGACAGATTTTTGCCTATGTAGAATTGCTGGCATTTTCAATGTTTAAATCTTCCCATTTTTTTCTGGTCAACTCAGGAAAGCATATTCAAACATAAAAAACTTTAAGTGTCTCAATTATCTATATCCCTCATGTGTATTCTTACATGTTGAGCATGTTAATATGCTCTTATACTTGTCTTAACATGCTCCTAGACTTGCCTCACATGTTGAACATGGTGACATGCTCACACACGTATATGCCTTCCACCCTTCTAGTGCATTCTGTGACATAACTTGTTTTTGTTCACTATCATCTTTCCTCTGCAACTTCATCAATATTATTTGATATTACTAGGCAAAAGGCTCAGAGTGACTAGGTACTAAGACCCACATAATTGGGTATTTCATATTGCGGTGCTTGATACTGAAGTCACTTCCCTTGCTTACTTTAAGGACTCTGTGGCTTCAACGATTTATCATTGTTACCACAGTGACAAGAGTCAGTGTTCTTTGTCCTTCCTTTGCTGTGCAAAAGCTGACTTTCAGATATCAACATGGAGACACTCAGCCACTTAAGAAACCCCAGTTTTCTTTATTTAATATAGGGGTAACCTTCATGCAATTTCAACCACTCCCTTGAATAAAGTGCTACAGGCATAAGCCTCCAATGATTCTCTCCTCCCCACCCTCGGTTGTTCTCAATGTCCTTCAAAGGGCTTTTGTTTTCAGGTATCTATATGATGATAAACACTGAACCTAGTAGACACAAGCTGAATAGGTATCTGTATGTATAAGCCCTATATACAAATAAACAAATAACGTACATTATAGTCTCTTTCACATATTTGTTCTTTGATCACTACCACTCTCATCCAGTTGGTAGTTGAATTTTTATCTAAATAACTGTACAGATCTGAAAACATACTATATAAAGGTTTCTTTTAATTGGTGACCAAAGGAATCTGAAATACCCTAATGACTCCCTACAATGTTTTCTCCCTTTCTAACCACTGTGGTTGGGACTTATCTGTGTGAAGAGGGAATTATAAAGGTTCCCATATTTAAAGTAGTCTGTTATCAAAATGATGCAGATACTTAACGTACTTGATTCCCAAACATAGGTCACATTAATTTTTGAAAGCTATTCAAGACACTATTTCATAGTTTGCAAACTATATATCCAAGTGGTTTATTAAGACTTTCACTCTACTAATTACATGCCTTAATATATAATGTTTTCCTATGTAGATTTAATCCTCTGCCTCCTGGGAAATGAGTGCCCTTAGTCCAATGAGATATCTGCAAGAGCAGACATTACTAGTTTTAATCTACATCATATCCTTTTTGAAAATATCAAAATACAAATATTCAATACATGGAATTTGATTATTATCTTATTTTAAATATGGCTGCACTACTTTGTTTAAACAATATAAAAGTGTTGATATGAAATATACTCAGAAATTAATATATTAATACAGAGACATTGTTGCAATTTTACATAGTACCATGCTTTTTTAGGAAAAAAATCATTGAATAATTGTTTTTACATTTATTTCATAAAAATGCAGGAGGCAGATGATAATAGTGTTATTCCATTTTCAGAAATAAGCATCCTGAATAAATATGATGTTCACCACTCCAGAGAGAATAAATGATAATTCACTGAAAGATGTTCTTGGGTGAATTTGTACTATAAAAGGATTGGGGACTGAGATGAAATGAGTACCATCCGTTAAAGAATGAGATGTTTTGTACCATCTCCCCATCGTTCAGCTCATTGTATGAATCTGCACCAAGGGCTTCCTTCATTGCATACTAACGGGTTGCATTAAACCTCATGATACTTTAAAACCAATTCTGAGGACTGGAAGAAAATAACTCCCAGGATGAGAATTTCAATAAATCTACCCTTTGAGATTCAAGTCAATTTAGTCTGAATATTCTTGTCCAAATGTGAATATATGTATAAAAATCCAAGCTACAGGACAGATAGGTTCAAATTTTACCTTATCTGAAATAAAAACTGCCATCTTGCTTACTGAATGAGCTGTCAAGCTTGCAATGTTATTAGGCAGAAGTTACTTACTACAGTTTTCTTCATCAGAATTATCACTGCAGTCATTTTGACTATCACACCGCCAATGATCAGGAATACAGTTGTTGTTTTTACACTGAAATTCATGAGGCCCACAAGTCTTTTTATCTGTAATGGAAAGAACCAAAATTTGCATCATTCATTTCAATGAAGACATCCTCACGATAATCTGACTGCCATGCAAATCCATGGTATATAACATTTCCTAAGATCTTAATTCCATGACAGACTGAAAAACATTGGCAAGTACTGAGTAAAATTCATCTTTTTGTCAGATTTTGCATTGTTATTGATCATGTTTCCATCATAGACTAATTACACAATGGATTAGAACTCCCAAGCAAAGTCGACACAAATCTGTCAAAAAAATAAAAGTGAAAATTATCCCAAACCATCCTTTTCAGGATACTCCCTCTATTTCTGCTATGAAGTAACAAAAATATATATTATTAATCAAACTCTGAGGATGACATCTTATCTTCTTCCCAAGGAGTTCTTGCTCATATTCTTACTTATGGGTAGTTATTCCTTTTAAATCCTGGCCACTATCCACTTCTAAACTCACATACTAATAAAGGTTGAGCATATCTTATCCAAAATACTTAGGATAAGAAGTGCTGAAGATTTCAATTATTTTTCAGATTTTACAATACTTGCATACACATAATGAGATATCTTTGGTCTATGACACAAGAGTAAATACAAAATTTATTTAGGCTGAATACACATATTATACACATAGCCCAAATCTAATTTTACACAATATTTCTAGCATGCTTATGATTTCACTGAGACACATAACATGGGGTCAGGTGTGAAATTTTGCACTTATGCCATCTATTTGGCACTCAAAAATTTTGTTGTGGAACATTTCAGATTTTGAATATTTAGATTAGAGTTGCCCAACCTGTAATAATGTTTTAGATGTGTATATAAAACTTGAATATTAATAATGTCCTATTTCATATAAAACTTTAAACAATACCATGTAGTATTAACTAATCTCTTTCTTTACTGATAATAAAGCAGAAAATCTTTCAAGTTTAGGAATTTGATGAATTTTCACTACCAAGAAATGGCACAACCAATATGTTAAAAAAAATCCTTTTACTTCTGATTTAGTGTTTTTTAAAAAAATGTAACTTATGTCCATATAAACAATTAGAATTACAACACATGCAATATGGAATTATTTTAGGCTTAAATCAGACATTTCTAAATTTTCCAAAGCATAATAGGGAATTAAATATAGTCTAAGGCAATGCTTCTTAAACTTTCATGTGCATACATGTACTTTACTTGGGGAGTTTGCTATAATGGAGATTGTGATTTAAAGTAGTTCTGAATTGATAACATTGAACTTGGTCTACAAATCACATTGATCTAAGGAATTAAGACATCATGAATTCAGTAGCACAGAAATAATAAAATTATAAACATCAATGCAAAATTCCACATACATTTCACTTTATTTACTTGGGTCAACTCCTCAGCCATATTAGAGATAAATATTTAAGTGCTCAGACTAGTAAAATAAACTAACAATAAGAGAAGGTAAGTTATTTGGTGGTAATTATTATTCTCTTCTTCAAAATGCATCTTATAGAATTCAAAATGAAATAAAACAATGAAATAAAAGCTTTTTAGGCATAATAATGAAAATAAAATAAGGAGGATTTAACCTTGTTCTTGGCTAAGCATTTTCAAAAACATGATAACACTTCTTTCCCATAATATCTTTAAAAAGTTTTATTACATTTATTTAAACAAAGAAGGAAAATAAGAATCAAAAAGTTTAAGTAATTTTTCTAATTTTACAAAGGTGTTAAATAGTAAAGGACAAATTCATAACCAGTTGCTGATTTGGGTAACATTTTACTAAAGAAATTCTGATGACAGATTTTAAATGCATTTTTCTACTAAACAAAAACAAAAAGAAAGAAAAAACAAACAAAGTATTGCCTGTATTTACCTTCTTTCTTTTTTTCCTTCCTGCCTGCTAATGATTACTCACAACTGGGCTGCAGGGTATGCTGTGTTTTGATGTACTATATGGCCTGTGTTTTATCTAGCTTTATATTTTAGATTGGTATAAAATCTGCCAAAGTTCTGTGACATTCTGTACAGCTTAGTCAAAAAAAATAAATGTTATAATTCCTGGGAAAATACAGAATTTGATTCTGAATGATTTGGATGGTTATTTCATTTTGGCAATCAAGCAAACAAGCAAAACAAAACCACTCTGAAACCATTGTTTTGTGTAAATATTAGTTTTATTTATTCCTTATTATGTGGCTTATACTATTTTTAGATAGTTTTAGATAATTTCTATAGTTTTAAAAATTTAGAATCTAAAAATGTAAAATCAGATTCTATTGAGAATAGAAAATGTGACCTAATAATACAGCTGCAACCCAAGCAAAGAAATTCTACCTGACTGCAAAAGATTACTCATTGTTATTTAGTATGACCTTAATAGGTGGCTTTTAGAATTTTTAAAGTATTTCTTCTACATTTTTATAAGAAAACATTTATATAATACTTCATACTTGAAAGAGATATACACATATTTCTCAAAAAGAACAAATTTAAAATTCGTTGCTAAAATTGCAAGAAACAATGCAATTTGCATGCAGAAACAATGTTGGGGAAGGTTAAATGCCTTATGTAAGCCTATACAGATTTTGTTTCCAAGTTATCTAACTTCATTAATGGCATTACATGTAAAACTTACAAACTACATAGCCTTGCTCTGCATTTCAAATATCCCTTGAGAATGTGTGTGTGTGTGTGTGTGTGTGTGTGTAGGTACATATATATATAAATATATAATATATGCAATTATAAGAAAAACTATATGAAAAAGATCTAAAATAGATTATTTCAAATTGCCATACATTAACATTACCGAGGGAACTTTGAAAAATTATTTTGCCCAGGCCACATTCCATATCAATGAAATCACAGTCTCTGGGTGCGAAGCAGACATCAGTTTATATTAAATCTAGTCTAGTGATTCCAATGAGCAGTGAAGATTGAAAAATCACTGGGCCAAAAAACTGATTGTGAAACAGAACATATATTTCTACAGGATAGTACTCTAGGGTAATTGTTCTCAAATGCTCACAATATGTAGTTTTTTATATTAATTCATGTTGCTAAATAGCATTAGAAAAATGTACTATTTCATTTTTTAGCATCATAAATATGAAGAAAATAAATACAGTATTGGACAACTTGCTTCTTGAATGTTTTCACATGAATTGCAACTACCGGTACAAATCTGATCCTCCCAGGAAGGTACGTGAGGGACTTTCAAAGTAGACAACTATCTGTATGTAGTAAGTGTGTGTGTGTGTGTGTGTGTATGTTGCAGTATTATTGGTTGAATAGGCATAGGGTGTGTCTGAAAAGTATCCAGTGACAGTGATGTCTCTGAGAGAAGAAACTGTAGAAGTGCCCTGGGAGACGGTGGTGGCAGAGAAATTTAAGTTTTTCTCTCTATCCTAGTGATAGGGATGGTCTCCTGGCAATATGCATCAGTAAGGGAGGCAGTTTCTGCAGAGAGTTTGCACAAGCAAGTCCAACAGCTACCCACTGTGCCCAGGCACCCAACAGAAACAGTCAGGAATAGAGAAAGGTGGTGGAGTGGAGGGAGCAAGCATTGCCAGGCAGCTCCTCAACATCAGTCCTACAAAGGGAGATGATGACTTCTGTGTGAGGTGGGTAGCTAAGGGAATACACTGAAACTTAAAGTCTAAAAACATATTTTTAGACACAAAAGTTTAGTTAGCTACACATATAAAATAATAAATTACCAAAGCACTGGCTTGGGTGGGCCAACATAGCCTCCGGAGGCAGTTGAGAGAGTAGCACAGACAGACAAGGGGCAAAGCATGATTGTGAGATAAAGGGAGGAGAAGGGGAGGAAGCAGGAATTGAGGGAGGAGGAGGATGACTGACTTGGAGAAACATGTGAATTACAGAGGTAGGCTTATTTTAATGGACTCAGAGTCGGTAGGGGAGACAGCTTGGTGCAAATAAATCTAGGACTGGCTCTCTTTCCCACAGAAAAACACCCCTGGGCAGTGAAAACAGCTGCTGGACTCCCCAGGAAAAGGTCACAACAGATTCACTCTGCTGTTCATGCATGAAAGCTGCTTCAGTGTTCCATGTTCCTAGTAGCTCCACCGTGGCACCCTAACCCCAGATTCTCATATGGAGAATAGTCAGACCACAACTGTGCCTCCCCCACCCCCAGTGACTACACTCCCATGTCAGAGGGAGGGGGACCATATCACCTTGGCCTCAGAGCTCCTCAGGAGTAAAGGGACTGGTGACCCACACAGACCACCCCAGCATAGCTCCCTTGGACAAAGGGAACCATTGCTTCCCTCAACCATCTTGGGCTCAAAGCTCCTCAGGGCAAAGGGACTACATTCTGAAGGGCAGGCCCAGTCTCAGAGCTCCTCAGAGGAAAGGGGACTGGTTTGTCCCACCTGCTGCCTGGCCTCAGAACACCTCAGGGGAAAGTAATCTGAATACTCCACGGAGCCAAATGGCCTCCATCCACACTCCCTGAGTGAAAAGAAGTTGCTGCACTTGCCTGAGGCAACTGCCAGCAGAGCATAGGTGGGAGAATGAGATCTGTACAACTAGCTTAAAAAAAAAAAAAAAAAAAATCCCTAGAAACCACCCCCCCACCAAAGAAACTGAAATAAGCATAATTTTTTTTTTTTTTTAATATGGACCATTCAGCCTCAAGACCCTAAGGGAGAAAGTCCACAATCCTGTCATGTTACAAAGGTCACACAGGAATATCTGCACTACAAGGCAAACACCTGGTACTTCATATTCATAAAGGTGAAGCTGAAACCAGTAGAGATTTTATCCCTATGCCCCAAATCAGATTTGACAAGACACACTAAAGATCCAGACAGGGCAGAATCTGGCATTTCCACCTCAACTGAAAGAGCAGGAGAGGATCAACCCTCAGGCAGTCACCCAGAGTTCCAAAGTTTGATCAACTCAGTCTCAATTACTTGAATCTTCAATTTAGAACTCAAAACAACCTTGGCCACAGAAAAATAAAATTTGTCAATACTCAAATAGTGCTAACCCGCTATATACTGGGTGACTAGAAGCAGATCTACTACAACCAGCTGTGACACCTAGCCACAAAGGCTGTCAGCTAAGTGAGGAATACAAAGTTGTCCGTGCTACACAATCTCCAACCCTTCACCCAAGAAAATATGAAGAATGAGTATCCATCACTACCAGTAATCTTGACTACTCCAGCAGAAAGCAGCTTCTTATTTCTCAGTAAGATTTTTGTTTTTCTTTTTTCCTTTTTTCTCTTTTTCTGTATTTTCTTCTTTCTATTTATTTATTTTTTTTTTGTTACAACATACATTCACTTTAAATTTTTCTTAATCCATCTCCTTTTAAATTTTAACCTTTAAATTTTTTTCCCCAAATATCACTTCATCATATAGTATTATTTTTCACTTTTTTCCACTGTGCATAATCCCCCAATGAGGAACTCATGGATATTAAGATAGAGGAAATTTCAGAAAAATATTATTAAAAACCTGATTATCAAAATGCACAATGAACTAAAAGATGAAATAAGGAATAAAATAAGAGAGCAAATGGGGAGATGAATGATCATTCAATAAAGAAATAGAAATATTAAAAATAAACCAATCAGGACTCTTAGAAATGAAAGACACAATTAATCAAATTAAAAACTTATTTGAAAGCATCACCAACAGATGAGATTGAATGGGAAATTGAACTTCAGTGCTTGAAGATAGAGCCTCAGGCCTCAAAAACAAAATACATGAATTTGAGTACACAGAATACAATAAAAAGAAAAAAAATAGAACATGATCAGAGTGTCCAAGGACTCTGGGATAGTTCAAGAGATTAAACCTGAGAATTATTGGGGTAGAAAATAATAGACATATAAGCTAAAGGTATTACGAACATTTTAAATGAGAGAGTCACAGAAAACTTTCCCCATATCAGAAAGGAGATAGAATCTTATTTCCAGAGTGGCTGCACAAATTTGCAATCCTACCAGCAATATATGAAAGTACCTTTTCCCCCACATCCTCACCAACAACTATTGTTGCTTGTATTCTTGATAATAGCCATTCTAATTGGAGTGAGATGAAATCTTAGGGTAGTTTTGATTTGCATTTCTCTAATTGCAAGAGATGTTGAACATTTTCCCACATTTCCATAGATTGCTTGTAAATCTTCTTCGGTGAAGTGTCTACTCATTTTTTTAGCCCATTTATTGATTTGGTTATTTGAATTCTTGGTGTAAATTTTTTTGAGTTCTTTATAAATTCTGGAGATTAGTGCTAAATCTGAAGTGCCTGTGGTAAATATTTTCTCCCACTCTGTAGGCTGTCTTCACATTGTTGATTGTTTCCTTTGCTGAGAAAAACGCTTTTTAGTTTCAATCTATACCATTTATTGATTCCTGTTTTATTTCTTGTGCTTTGAGAGTCTTGTTAAGGAGGTCTGTTCCTAAGCCAACGTGATGAAGATTTGGGCTTAATTTTTCTTCTATTTGGTGCAGGGTCTCTGGTCTAATTCCTAGATCCTTGATTCATTTTGAGTTGAGTTTTGTGCAGGGTGAGAATTAGGGGTTTAATTTCATTTTGCTGCTTAGGGATTTCTGGTTTTCCCCGCACCATTAGTTGAAGAGGCTATCTTTTATCCATTGTATGTTTTTGGGACCTTTGTCTAGTAGGAGATTTCTTAGAAAACTTGGAATGAAACCAGCATTTGACCCAGTTATCCTACATCTTGACCTATACCCAAAGGACTTAAAATCAGCATACTACAGTGACACAGCTACATTAATGTTCACAAAAGCTTAATTCACAACAGCTAGATTGTGGAACCAATCTAGATGCCCTTCAATAAATGAATGGATAAAGAAACTGTAATATATATATTTACACAATGGAATATTATTCAGCCATAAAAAAGAAAAAAATTATGGCATTTCAGGTAAATGGATGGAGTTGGAGAATATCATGCGAAGTGAAACAAGTCAATTCTAAAAAAACAAAGGCCAAATGTTTTCTCTGATATGTGGATGATGATACGTAATGGGGGGGGAGGGGGCAAAGGAAGAATGGAGAAAGGATGGATTGTGTAGAGGGAAATGAGGGGCAGGAAGGGGACGGGAGGAGGAAAAATGATGGATTGAGATAAACATCAATACCCAATGAACATGTATGATTTCACAAACTATGTGACTTCATGTACAACCAGAGAAATGAAAAGGTGTACCCCATTTGTATACAATGAATCAAATAATAATAATAAACACTCACAGGAGGTATACAGGACCCCATATAGACCTAACTAGAACAGAAGTTCTCCATGACACATCATAATCAAAATGTTGAGCAAAACAAGAAAGAATATTAAAAGTTGCAAGAGCGAAACATTATATCCATCACATTTAGAGGCAAATCAAGTAGCCTCACTTCAGACTTCACTACTCAGACCCAAGGAGGACATGGAACAAGATGTTTCAAGCTCTAATAGAAAACAATTGCCAACCAAGATTTTGGTACCCAGCAAAACTTTCTTTCATATTTAATAAGGAATTAAAAATCCTCTATGACAAGGAAAACTAAAAGAATACATGGCAACTGAGCCAGCTCTGCAAAGAATATTCAAAGATGAATTGCACACAGAGAATCCCAAAAGAAAATCTAAAACTCCCAAATAAATGAAGACAAAAAGATGACAAATTTAAAGGAAAACTAAGGCAGAATTAAATTTAAAAATAATAAAATGAAAGAAAACTGCAAGCACATATGCATAATAACACTGACTACAAATAGTATCAATTCTCAAATTAAAAGACTTTGATAAGCAGAATGGGTCCAAAAAACCAAGAAGATCCAACCATATGTTGTTTGCAAGAGACTCATCTCCTGGTAAGTGCCCTAGCAGGCTAAACGTAAAAGGATGGAAAGAAAAAAAACATTTCACAAAGGTAGATTCCAAAAACAGCCTGGAGTAGCCATTCCCATATCTGACAAAGCTGATTTCAAGCAAAAAGTAATCAGAACAGACAAAAAGGACCACTACCTCATAGTTAAGAATTCAACAAACAATAACTAAATAAGATGTAATAAATACACACAAACATGAACACACATGCACACACACAATTCAGTATAATACTGGGAGATTTCAATTTATCATTATCAAAAATAGAAGGGACGTCAAAGCATAAAATCAAAAAGACATATCCAAACTAAATCATACAATGAATCAAATGGACCCAATAGATATCTAAACTATTTCACATGAGAACACCTGAATTTAACTTCTACTCAGCAGCTCATGGAATATTCTCCAAAATGGACAACATTATATGTCACACAATGTAAGTCTAAGCAAATACAAAAAAGTTGATCAAATCCCTTGTATCATATCAGGTCAAAATGAAATGAAACTAAAAATCAACAGCAAGAAAAATAATAGAAACCCCACAAACACATGGAGATTAAATAATATTCAAATGAAGAATGAATCAAAGTAGAAATGAGAGAAGTCAAGAAATTCTTAAAAACAAATGAAAACAAAGATGCAAAATATCAAAATCTCTGGGGCAGTATGAAAGGAATACTAAGAGGAATATTTATTGATTGACTTCATTAAAATATAGATATTAAATAATTAAGTTTATGTTCCACCTCAAGGTCTTAGAAAAGAAGAACAAACTAATTCCAAAATAAATAGAAGATAGGAAATAACAAAGATCAGAGCTGAAAGTAATGAAATTGAGAATGAAAAGATACACAGAATTAATGCAACAAAAACTTGGCTCTTCAAAAAGATAAATAACATCGATAAACCGTTAGCCAGCTAACAAAAAGAAAGAGAAGACCAAATCAACAAAATTAGAGATAAAGAAGATATTACCACAGACACTTCTGAAATTCAGAGAATCATTAGAAAGTACTTTGAAAATTTATACTCCAATAACAGAAAAATCTAGAAGATATTGACATATTTCTATACATATGTGACCTGCCCAAACTGAATCAGGAAGATAAAGAAAACACAAACAGACCAAGTAATGAAATTGGAATAGCAATCAAAAGCCTACGAAAAAGAAAAGCTCAGGACCAGATGGATTCTTAGCAGAGTTCTTACAGACCTTTAAAGAACTAACACCAGTCTTCCTCAAATTATTCCATGAATTGAATGGAATATATTGAATGGAATATATTCTATGAAGCTAATATATCCCTGATATCAAAACCAGACAAAGACACATTGAGGAAAGAAAATACAGACCAATACTCCTGATGAATATAGATACAAAAATCCTCAATAAAATACTAGCACATTGCATTCAAACATATATTAAGAAGAAAAATATCACCACAACCAAGTGGGCTTTATTCCAGGGATGCAAGGTTGGTTCAAAATATGCAAATATATAAATGTAATTCATCATTTAAATGGAATTAGAACAAGAATCATATGATCATCTCAATACCTGCAGACCTTTGATAAAATATAGCAACTTTTCATGTTGAAAACTCTGGAGAAACTATAGACAGAAGGAACTTATCTCAACATTGTTAAGGTAAATGTGACAAACTGAAAGCTGATATCATGCTAAAAGGAGAAAAACTTAAAAGCTCTTCCTTAAAATAAGGTTAAAAAAAAAAAGATGTTCATTCTCACCACTTCTATTCATTTTAGTTCTCAAAACACAAGCCAGAGCAATCAGGCAAGAGAGGGAATTTAAAGAGATACAGAACTGGAAAAGTAATCAAACTATCACTGTTTGCAGATGACAGGATACTTTATTGAGAAGACACAGAAAATTTCACCAGAAGATTTCTAGAATTGATCAATGAATTTAGCAAAGTGGCAGGATGCAAGATCAACATTCATAAATCAATAGTTTTTCTATATTCTTGCAATGATTTGGTTGAGAAAAAAAAGTGAGAAAAACCATCCCCTTCACAATAACCTCAAAAAAAATCTGAAAATTAATCTAACCAATGAAGTGAAAGAACTCTCCAGTGGAAACCACAGAACACTCAAGAAGGAAATTGAAGACCACAGAAAATGGAAAGAGTTTCTATGTTCTCAACAGGCAGAATTAATGTAATCATAATGTCATACTATCAAAAGCAATATATACATTAGTTGCAATCCACATCAAAATACCAATGACATTCTTCATAGAACTAGAAAATCAGGCTTTAAATTCATTTGTAAGAATGGAAAACCTATGACAGGTACTGTAGCTCAGTAGCAGATCACTTGCCTAGCATGTGTGAGGCACTGTGTTCAAACCTTAGCACCACATAAAAATAAACAAACAGGCTGGGGTTGTAGCCCGGTTGGTAAAGTGCTTGCCTTGCAAGCACAAGGCCCTGGGTTCAATCCCCAGCACCGCAAAAAAAAAAATAAATAAAAAATAAAAAATAAACATACAACTACAAAAAAAATTTTAAAGGAAAAAAGAATAGAAGATCTAGAACAGTCAAAGTTAGTCTTAACAAGAAAAGCAATGCAGGAGGCATCACAAACCAGACCTCAAATTATATTACCTAGCTGCATTTACAAAAACTTCATGGTACTAGCATTAAAATCAAAATGAAGAACAATAGAATATAATAGAAGTCACCAAGCAAACCCAAACACTTACAGCTATCTGATTCTTGATAAAGGTACCAAAAATGTATATTGGAGAAACAATAGCCTGTTTAACAAATAGTGCTGGGGAAAGTGGATATTCACATATAGAAAAATAAAATTAGATTCTTATCTCTCACCTTGCCCAGAATTCAAATCAAAATGGATCAAAGACTATAGAATTAGACCAGAAACCATGCAGCTATTAGAAGAAAACACAGGGTCACACTCCATAATATAGGTACAATCATATAGGTACAGACAATGACTTCCTCAACAAAATCCCTAAAATTAAAAAAAGAAGAATTATTATTAAGTGGGATGCTATCAAACCAAATACTTGTGCACATTAAAGGAAATGATTAAGATTGTATAGAGAGCCTGAAGAATGGGAAAAAGCTTTGCCAGCTACATTTTTGAAAGGGGATTAAAATCCAGAATATAAAAAGAACTCAAACATAATGTCAAAACCCCAATTAATACGTGCAACAAAGAACTAAATATAAACTTCTCAAAAGAAGAAATACAAATGGCCAACAAATAAATGCAAAAATGCTCAATATCTCTAGCAATCAAAGAAATTAAATTCAAACCTACCCGAGGATTTTATCTCATACCAATCAGAATGGCAGTTATCAAGAATTTAAGCAATAATAAATGCTGGAAAGGATGTGGTAGAAAAGATACACTTATACATTGCTAGTGGGACTGTAAATTAATGTAACTACTATGGAAAGTATTGTGGAGATTCCAGAAAAAAACTAGAAATGGAAATACCATATGACCCAGCTATCCAAATCCTCAATAATTATCCAGAAGAACTAAAATCAGCATATTATAATGGTACAGCCACCGCAATGTTTATAGCAGCATAAATCACAATAATCAAATTATGGTCTCAACCCAGATGCCCATCAACAAATTAATGGAAAAAGATATTGTAGAATATATATGCAATGGAATTTTACTCATTTATAAAAAAAATGAATGAAATAATGGCATTTGCCAATAAATGGATGGAAACAAAGAACATCATGCTAAGTGAAATAATCCAAACTTAGAAAAGCAAGAACCTAATGTTTTCTCTCATATATGGAAGTTAGAGCACAGTAAGGGAGATAAAGGTGGCAGGAACAGAGATGGATAACATAAATTAAGAGAGATCAATGGAGTAAATACAGGAGAACAAGAAGGAGGGAGGAAGGATGAGAAGGAAGTAGAAATATAGAATGAAATAAACAATAACTTGTTAAATACATATATTAATGTATCAAAAAGATATTTCACCTGTGTGTATATGTAGAAAATACAAATAAAACATAAATAGATGAAGGAGTAAAAGAAAGATCAAGAGAAGAGTGGAGATGGAAGCAGGGTAGAGAGTACAGAAGGGGAAGTGTAGTGGGGAATGGGGATTAGAATCAAATTTCTTGCATGTATTATTTTGTCAAAATGAACCCAAAAAGTATGTGTAATTATAATGTTCTCTCTATATAAAAAAAGAAAGAGAAGAAAAGAAGAAAAGAAAGAAAAGAAGAAAAGAAAAGAAAAGAAAAGAAAAGAAAAGAAAAGAAAGTAGAGAAAAGAAAAGAAGAAATAGTCAATACAGCATGGCACCTCCAAGCATACAGGCATGGACTCCTGAGCTGACTAACAAGAACAGGTAAAAAGCCCATAGCAGTCAGGGAAGTAGCTCCTGTGCTCCAACACCTCTAGAAGGATCCACATTCATGAGTCCCAGAGTTGCCATTTAACTCAATTCTCATTCAGGTGCACAGACCCACAGAAGAAAATTCCTAAAGATAGCCACAAGCAAAAAGCAGAGAACCTTGCACATACACTATGGCAATACACCCCACAAAACACTTACAGAGGAGCAACCCACCAACACCAGCCACCACCCGCCACCAGCTTGTGTCCTGATACAAGCTCACTAACTGGTAACCTGTGCATTACAGAGTGGACAATCACCCTACACACACACACAGAGACCACACAGAGCCATATCAAACAGACTGCAATACTTCTACTTCAAATTGATAGACCCCACACACTCTGTAATATACAGTATGTCTCTATTTCACAAGGGTAGCCCACACTAGATCTGATAACACTAGATACATAGTGCTTTCCTTCAGTGGGCACACAAGCCTACAATCTCTAAGAGAGAATAACTGGTCTGCTAAGTCATATGCAATTAGAGACTTTCTCCTCTGACCCAACAGAAAACTGTTAGGTACCTAGACACACAAAGGATCAGAGGGGGCCTCCTAAATTGTATTAGAGGTGAGCTAGTGTGATTTATCCCTACACCTATGTAAACAGAAACAAAGCTGGAGTGATGGGCATCTTCTAAAGGTCCCAAATCCTGAAGAAATACAAACCAAGAAGATTCAATAAGAAATTTCTCCCCCATGGCATGCATTATTTTAAATAGCTTTAACATCAGTTTTGACCGTAATGTTACTTTTCATTTTGAATTGATAAATATTACCCTATTATTTGATATAACACCATCAATCCATTTTATTTTATTTTTTCTAATGTTTCACAGCATTTACTGGAATCATTTGTTCTATCTTTGTCTTCCTAGCTTAGGTTTACACTTATTCTACTTAGTTCCTTTTTTCCCTCTTGCATCCCCTGCTCCTGCGTCAAATCCCTCCTCAACCATCTTTTCCTTCTTTATTCTGTGGTTTGTATTATTTTCTGCCTTTTGTTTTTCTTCTCTCTTCTTTTTCCTGTTCCTCACTTTTCCTTTCTTCCCCTTTTCAGCCTCCACATAACAGCAGTTTTACAATATGCAATAACTAATTTGTGAAGGTATTCCAGAACATTACTAAGATTTTTATACCCACATTAGAGAACCTATGGAGACCATTTTCTCTAAGTATTTCCCCTCTCCAAGGTTTATTAATACATGTCTTTGCTGTAAGTAATTGTAGTTAATAGGGTTTAGTAACTTTTCTCAAAGTGGTACTGATATTGAGAACAGAGGAGACAGGTTGAATGGGAGTGTCAATACCTGGATTGTTGTCCAGTCAAAGGCATTAAAGAGAAATAAACACCATAAATAATCCCTTGCATAAAAGTAGAAGGGATAACCAACCCACCAATGGGAGTATATACACAATAGGAAGAATCAAAGGAACAAACCACCCAAAACAGGCCACAACACTTCAACAACAGATCATATTGACACTACAGTGGAAGAAATGTCAGAGAAAGAATTTAGAAAACTCATAGTTAAAATGTTCAATGAAATAAAAGAAGATGCAAAGAGTCAACTTAGAAAATACAGGAAATAAAAGATTGTTTTAGGGCTGGGGTTATAGTTCAGTTGGTAGGGTGCTTGCCTTGTATGCACAAGGCCCTGAGTTTAATCCCCAGCACTGCAAAGAAAAAAAAAAAAAAACCCAAAATTGTTTCATTATAGAGATAGAGATCCTAAAAAAGAACCAAAAAGAAATCCTGGAAGTGAAAGATTCACCAAATCAAATTAAAAAATCAGTTAAAACAATATCAATAGATTAGAACATTTTGAAAATAGATTCCCAGGCCTTGAAAACAAAGTATGTAATGTTGAAATAAAGTTGATAATAGAGAAAAGTTGTCAAGAGAACAAGACCATAAAGTTCAAAAATTTGTTCAACATTAGAAGAACAAATCTAAGAATCATTAGTATAAATGAAGGCTCTGAAATATACACTAAGAAAGTGCACAACCTTTTGAATGAAATAGTATGAGTAAATTTCCCCATGTGAAGGAGACAAAATTCCAAATACAAGAGGAATTTAGAACACCAAAGAGACAAGATCAAATCCTGTCCAAGACACATTATAATGAAAATGTATAGTATCCAGAATAAGGTCAGAATTTTAAAAGCCATAAGAGAAAAATACAGGTCCTATTTAGAGGGAAGACAAATAGGATTTCAGCTGATTTTTTAGCACAGCTCATTAAAGTGAGAACGGTTTGGAATAATATACACCAAACCCTGTGGGAGGAAAGAAACTGAGTGCCAACCAAGATCACTATATCCAGCAAAACTGACTTTCAGAATTGAATATGAAATAAAAACTTTCCATGATGAGCAAAAATTAAAAGAATCCATACCAACTAAGCCTGCACTATGAAACATACTCAATGAAATATTTCCTGTGGAAAAAATAAATAAAAATCAGATGCAGTGTAGGAATGAATCTCACTAGGAGAATAGGGAGTGTCAAGTATGAAATAAGAATTAGAAATAAGTTTAAACTGCAGAAATAAAAATCACCTCTCTTTGACAACATTGAATACAAATAGTCTAAATTTTTTAAAGGTATAGTTTGGCAAAGTGTATCACAAAACAAGAACCAACCATATATTGCTTACAATCGACCCAGCTCATAGGCAAACACATCCAGAGTATTAAGATGAAAGCATGGAAAAGAATATGCCATGTAAATAGGACTGAAAGCAAGCAAGGGTAACGTGAAGGGAGAACTAAAACTGAAATTCTTAAAAACAAGAATAAGAGATACAATAAATCAAAATATCTGAGAAAATATGAAGCCAGTTCTAGGAGGAAAGTCTATAGCATTGAATTCCTACTGAAAAAAAAAATAGATCCCAAATAAATAATCTAAGGTTCCATATGAAGTCCCTAGAAAAAGAACAAAGTAATTTACAAAATCAGTAGAAAACAGGAAATAATTAAAATCAGAGCGAAAACTAAAGGAATTGAGAATAAAAACAGTACAAAGGATCTATGCAACAAAGTGTTAGTTCTTTGAAAATACAAAAAAGATTCATAAAACCTTAGCCAGGCTATCTAAAAGAAATAAAATACCTAAATCAACACAGAGATGAAAAACAAGAAATAACCACAGACACTTCGGAAATCCAGAGGATCATAGAGGAACCACTTTGAAAATTTATATTCTGATAAACTGGAAGTGCTAGAAGATAATGATGAATTTCTAGACACACATGACCTACCCAAATGGAACCATGAGGACATAGAAAATCTAAACAGACCAACATCAAGCAGTAAGATTGAAGTAACAATTAAAAGCCTTCCAACAAAGTAAATCCCAAAGCAGATAGATTCTCAGCCTTAAAGAAGAACCTGTAAAGCCTCATTCCTCCTCAAATTATTCCATAAAATAGAAAGCAAGTGAATACTGCTAAATTCATTTTGAAGCCAGTATCACCCTGACAGCAAAATCAAAGACACTTCAAGAAAAGGAAACTTTAAACCTGTATTTCTGATAAAGATGCATGCAAAAATCCTTAATAAGATATTGGCAAACCACATTCAAAAACACATTAAGATAGTACATAATGATCAAATCAGTTTTATCCCAGGAGTGCAGGACTGGTTCAACATACACAAATCAATAAGTGCAATCACCACCTCAATAGAGGTAAGGACAAGAATCACATGATTATCTCAATAGATGCCAAAAAGCATTTGAGAAAATCCAGCACTCATTTATGTTAAAAAAGGTGGCAGAACTAGGGACTATATACAACAAACCCAAGGTCAACATCACACTAAATGAAGAAAACCAGAAAACTTTCCTCCAATATCAGGAACAACACTAGTATAACCATGAGATAGTTTTCCTGACTTCTTTCTCAACAGATTCATTATTGGTATATGGGGAAGTGATTGACTTATGTATGCTGATCTTATATCCTGCTACTTTGTTGAATTTGTTTAATCAGCTCTAGAAGTCTCCTGGTGTAATTTTTTGGGTCTTCTAGATACAGAATCATGTCAACAACAAATAGATATTTTGACTTAGTCTTTTCCTGTTGGTATCCCTTTAATTTTTCTCTCTTGTATGATTGCTCTGGCTAGAGTTTAAAGAACGATGTTGAATAGGAGTATTGAGAGTGGCCATACTTGTTTTTTCTTGGTATTAGAGGAAATGTTTTCAGTTTTTCTTCAGTTATTATGATGTTGGCCTTGGGTTTATGGTATATAGACTGTTAACACCTATGTGTAATCATCATATCTTCTTGTTACAAGAAAAGTAAGTGTATAATCGGGGACACTGTAACGCAAGAAGAATGAGATTGAATTTCAGTTATGGAACTACTTGTTTCCTGGAGGTCTAGATTATGATATTATGGAGTTAGAAGGATGGGGTGAGCTCTGGAATCCTGTTTTGGTAGAAGACCTCATCTGCTCCTAGAGGTATGATGTCATCTGTAAGCTAAAGAAGCATGCCTTCTTCATATAGAAATCATTATTTAATTTTTAAATTAATCTTATGCAAATCCAACCTCTGATTCTAAATTGATTCTGGCGATTTCACATTGTTGGAAATTAATCCTGTAAATGCACTTTTCAAGTGTTCTAAATCTCCTTGACTGGTTATGAGTTTCTCAAAAAGTGGTGGCGGAAGTTAGAAAAAATATTCTTTTCCTTATTTTCTGTAGCAGGCAGGGTCTACCAGCATATACTACATTTGACTGGCATGCACGTAATGAATATATCTAACTATTGTGTAAATCAACTTCCTTTTTAGTTTTATCTTTTGAAACTACCATTCTCAAATCTGGTGATGCTGTGTACCTGAATTCCTGCTCCACTGGCACAAGGAATGAACATATGATCCAGGGTGTCCTCCAATCATTCTGATCCACCATCCTAATTAATCTTTTCTATTGTTCTTTAGTCACCTCATGGCCCACGATTACGACTAGAGTTTAAGACATAACCTTGCAGGCCATAGGAGAAAGGGTAGAATGGCAGAGAATAAAGTCCTCCAATATTATTTAAACTATGTTTACATATTCTTTGGAAGTCTCCACATAGCACTTCAAATTAATTCATATAGCGCCAGCTAGCTGCAAGGAAAACTTGGGAAAGTGGTGGTTTATTCTGGATATAGTATGCCAAACTATGATGTGGCATTATATTTCTAAAAAAGGAAGTATAGAAAATAGGCACACAGATAAGCAATGAGGAGTCTCTGTCAATAAACTAGGTTTATCACTTGATAAACTAATCAATTGAGGTGATTTCTTTGGATATTTAAAAAGAGAATATTTCCATGAGGATACAAAGATAATCTCAGGTTTCCATGGCTCATTTTTAGAACCATGCTTCTCCATCTCAGAAGACACTGAGAGACCAAGGAAGTGCTTATAAGTAGAGGAAAAAGGCAGAGGACTTTAATGCTTCTGTATGAACACAATCTGAATCCAGATTGTGCGTGTAAACCACTTCATCCACTCCTTGAAATCATGACAAAAAGTTTATTTTGCCAGCAGTTTGTGTTGAATCTCAGTCACATACAGATAAGTCCTGATGCAAACACCATATTTTTTGTTGCTTAAAAGAGTACAGACTGCTGATATTAATGTTCTTATCTGTATGTTGACTTATATAATTCCCAGGCTATTTATGGGGTTATAATTAGTAATGCAACTACTTTCTACAGAAGTTTTACAATTTGTCTCTATTTAAAAGTGATTTGCAAACTCAAACTTCCATAGGAGATGGTAGCAGTACCTTTGTTTGAATGTATTCTCTATGTGACATGTGCTATTACAGCCTCTAGTGATATTGATTATCTGGAAAGCTGCAGATTGCCCTGCACTGTAAAGTGTTGGTGGATCTGAAAATTAATTTCATGTTACTTCTCATCAATCAGGCTAATATTCTTCAATGAACACTTACATACACAACCTGTTCTTCTAGGAAGTGGAAAGAATATGTGAATGCACCAGCAGTTGAGAATAACAATGCCAGCTGCAGCTTGTCCCAGTGGGATCCAACTAATTCTGTTTTGTTTTTGAATTTTTATTTTTTTCTTTAACTTTTACATTATTCTTCCAGGTAGAGAGGAAAAAGACTTACAATGTAAAACAAATTACCAAGGACATATTTTCTTTACAAAAAAGTGAATCTATAATAAGCTAGCTCTGCAGAAGCTCCAATAATGACATTTTAAAAATTGCATGTCAATGCAATGCAATTTTCAGTGGAAATTTTCAAATTCATATTATACAGTTTTACAAAGTGTCATATTACATACTGTAATGCTATCTATTGCACTTGACAAGAATCTGTGGATTTTTTCCTTATTTATAAATTTGTATTGTAATTTTATGACTGTGAAGTGGGGTTTAATGGAAAATAGTTATACTCTATGCCAACATATTCTACGTTGTCTGCAAACTCCCAATTATCCAATATGTATATAGTCTCTTCCCAACTGACTATAGTCTTGGAAAATTGTATGGCAATATGAGGCAACCAAATCTCCATAAGACAGAAGCATGGACAGGGTCTTTGGTGTTAGTTACCCTTGAGAACCAGTTATAG
This sequence comes from Glaucomys volans, assembly GCA_020662805.1. Lineage (NCBI taxonomy): Eukaryota > Metazoa > Chordata > Mammalia > Rodentia > Sciuridae > Glaucomys > Glaucomys volans. The sequence goes on from JAJEJO010005555.1 coordinate 258,785, forward strand.
ACTCTAGTCGTAGTAATATTCTAGTAACTTGACTTATGCTCCTTCAACAAGTTTAGAAGCAAACAAAATAAGCCCTTTGTTTCAAAATATTATCTGTCCTATTTTAAAATCAAAGTAAATATATTTTGAAGGAGTTAAAAGGTGATTCTATCAAAATAATTTTTAAATGTTCATGTATGCTCAAAATATTTAAAATAGCCAAATAATGACATTTGTCTAGTTTGTGTGACTTTCAGTCAGAAGTAACAATTACTCAGTTAACTTCATAGGTTATGATGAACAGATTTAGATGTGAGGGGAGGCAGTGAAGTCCTACAGGACAACCCAAAAATATTAAAGGCAGATCTTGATTTGAATCATAGTTCTTCAGGCTCCTGTTAACATGTAACCTAGGATGACTATCCTCTTTGTACCTCAGTTTCCTCATCTACTAAACTTGAAAGAAAACTGAATTTAACACATGGCTTAACAAATGACAATTAGTAATAAGTATTAATGATAGTTGCTTAATAAAGAGTATTTGAAAAATTAAAAGATGTAGAATAATAATATCAAATTTATCATCAAGCTTGGTCAATTTAAGGTGGAGGACTTGCTATTTGCTTAAACTTTTGTTATGTCATAAGCAATGATTTAGGTCCTGAGAGCTCACTATTTTAAGTGAATAATCAATTTTAAATCTTTCTGAAGCATCCCATTTGTTTTGCATGTGAAAACCAGGTGTTGGTTATCTGCTCAAGGTCACAAAATAAGTATTAGAAACATACAAGACACCTAAATGCTATAGCAATCACATTCTTCAACTGAGACTGTGGAGGATAGCAGACCTCTGGGATGTTTTAAACAAAATGCTTTAAGTTACTAGGTACATCTATTTTCAGTTATCACATCTAGATTATTTTTACCTTGAATTATTCTTGTATTCCTTGGAAAATAGTACTTATTCTCATTATGTAAGCAATATATACTCTTTGTGGAAGTTTAAGACAAAGTAATTTAGAAAAGTAGAAATAAATAGTGCATAGTCATATAACACAGAGATGAGCTATATTACATTTTTCAGATTATGAAAATAACCTTACACACAACATATTTCACAAAAAATTATGCAGAATTTTCTTATTTCATTAAAAATTCTCACAAATGTAATTTCTGTGACTGTATTTGTTAATTATTTACAATTTGGCATTTGGAATTTTATTTTTTATTTTTCCCTAATTGAATAGGAGAGATGATATTTGAAATAAAAATACATTCTTCTAAATAAGTACATACTTACTTCAGAGGTCCTTTTATAGAGATCATCATAATGTTTTTGTATTTGATCATTTTTATATCTTTATCTTTTGTTTTGCACAATTCTGATGCTGCTTGCATAGGTGCTGACCATCTTAGATGTAATCTGATGCCTTTGTTATTTCCTTAGCAAAGAAAAATATTCTTGCTGCCTGGAATTTATGAAGGTCATTTTGACAGATATGTCTTTAAATGTATCATTCATGTTCAGAGTTTCTGTAATTACTTTAATCAATAATTACTGGCATGAAGAACCAAACTACTTTTTAAAAGTAGCATGGGATAATTTATCTTGCCAGGTTTATGTACACAGTTAGCAAACCTTTCTCTGTGATCATAAAACCCAGTTGTGAGGTGAAGAAAGACAATATGGAGAAAATCTTATTTAATCATCATATATACACATACACAATTACATCTACATTACTAGGTAAAAATTCAAGGAGGGGAATGTATCAGTCTCTTAAAATCTAGTAGAAAATGACATGCACAGACACAGAGGCACATTCATTATGTACATAGACACCAATTATATATGCATAGAAAGGACAATATCAGCGCTTTCTGTAACAATATATACCATACACACACACATACACACACATATATATATATGTATGCATATACTTAGAGAAAGAGCACCGTAGGATAGATTCTTACAAAAATTAGAATTTTTATGTAGCTATATTCTTTGCATTATACATTAAAACTGTGTTTATTTGCAAATCAATTGGAACAAATTCTAAAACTGAAGATAATTCTGGGTTTTCCACTAGACTCATGTCTGTTAACCAATATGCCCAAATGTATAAAATTATGACAAATATAATATCTTCATGTGGTATTGCAGGGGAGTAGGGAAGTCATTATGGCAGAGTCATATATTTTTCAAAAGATCTCTTGTTTTGGGTAAATGCTGCAAATTGTTTATCCATCAAATATGCATCAGAAAGTACTGGAGGAATTCAGTTAAAAATGTTAGAGTTTAAAATGTGTTCATGAATTTCACTGAATAATAAATTATAAAAATATGGTGTTTTTCCTTCTTTAACACTTAAATTTGGCAGTTTAGGTTTGATTTAAATTTCAGTTCTGAAGGTGAGGTCAATACATGTACACACATCACTCATTCAGTGTGCCCTCATTTTTCCAGGAGTTTTACGTTTTCAAGCTTTTCCATTAATATACACTTACTTTGTGTATAAATTTGTGGAGAATTGAACAAAAGTGGAGATATTTTTAACTTTAAAGTACTGCTAGTGTTGCATGGCATAATTTTCTCTCTTATACCTCATTTACCCTAAAATATCTCAATTTTCATTCAATATTTGTAAAGCATTTAAGTATCCCTGTTCTTCATTTTCCTTCCTATATCTTGAACAGTTTCCTTTCTTTTATTTTCTTCCCCTCACCCCAAATGTAGAGATGCATACTTTATATGATTCACAGTGCTTCAGGAGAATACTGTTTCCTGTCTAGAGAATGGGCTGGGTGAAGAAAAAGCATGTCTTAGCAACACCTCTGGGGTGGCCAACCTCACTTTCAAGTAATGCACATAAGGTCTGCATTGTCAAATAATCTGTTTTTGTATGTCAAATCATTTCAGCAGTACAGCTTACATAAAATCAGAACAAAAAAGCAGGCTCTGTTTTAACACCCCAAAGAACAGGGACTAAAGAAAACATCGAAAACAGTTAACAATTGTGTCAGATGTTGTTGACAATATTTGCATGTCTTAGACTGCAGTCTAGTTATACCAACTATACTAAGGTATAGTTGGACACATACCAAATTGCTTCTTGTCTCTTACATACCTTACACAGTCTTTGGGATCCCTTTCTGTCAATTTTTTCCCTCTAAAATAAATTTAATGAATTTTAAAATTCTATTTCAATTGAATATAACAGCTTTTTATTGTTTTGCTTTGGTTGGTTTTAGAAATTTGTGGTGGGATCAGAAGAGGAACAACACCTCAAATGTAGGGATGCCCTTAGGTTCCTGAATCTTCTAGGGAAGAAGGTTTTGACATATATGATATCAATGATCCATTTACAGACCTGTTCACACTCAACCAGTGGCTTCTTAATAGGAGTGCATACAACTGTTTGCCAGAACTCAATCTGGAACTGTCTGTCAGAGCATTAAAGGTCCCTCTCTCCCCAGAAGCAATCATACACCAGTGACTGACAAAAGTAGCTGAAAAAGAGTTCTGCCCTCTCCTTTTGGGTAATTCTGAGTATTGTACCCTACCTTTCAGAGGATCTTGGTTCAATGGATCCATTCCTGTAATCATCTGTTCAATAACATACCAATTATTGATTTCCTCCCTTTATTTGCTCTAACTTCCTACTCCCTTACCGGAGGTTTTGGGAATGCTCTCTCAATAAACCACCTATTCTCGTATCCCTGCAAGCAAAGGTCTAATACTGGAAAAACTCAAGACAACATTTACGCAACCATTTATTCAATAGACATATATCAATGCTTATCATACACTACATATTGCTCTTAGCTCTGGGTTTTATAACAACCAATGAAACACACATTTTAAGGCCATCATTAAACTTCCATACTAATGGCTGAGTGGGGGTTTGAGAGACAAATGAGAATAAAAAATAATTGAAAGACATGTAATCTTACAGAAAGAAATAAAGAAGGGGACAGAAAACATGCTTCATAGGGGGAATTTCAAATAGAATACACAGACAACATAATATGGCAAAGTAATCTTGAAGATTGACAAAGTGAAGGATTGAACAATTTTCTGAGAGAAAGGGCATCCTAGTCAGAAGCATTACTTTTGATGAATAAGCATCCAAAGGAATATCATGAGGACTAGGTGGTTGAGTAGAGTAAAGAAGTACATTTGGGGAGAATAGATGGAGAAATCAGGAAGAGCATCCTGTGGTGGGCCAGGGCACTCATGTCAGGTGAGGCTTTCTTTATGAGGAATCTCTCTTGCTATAACCTTCTCTGAAAAGGACATTTCTATATGGACTTTCCCTACAAATGAATTTCAGGTACTTATTTAGGTTCATAACTATGGAAATTTGAAGGATTTCTAAAGTATTGTGACAATATAGAAATCTAAATTTTGGAAACGCCATGATGGATTCTCTGGCTTGGGTCTCATGGAGAGTCTTCTTGTTCTCAGCTTTGGTATAAAGCTAGCAGGATGGCAAGTACTGATAAAACATTCAGTAGGTCATAATAATGTGAGAATCTACACAAAATAAAAAACATCTATTGACAAGATGTTTTGATTTGAGGTCAATAATTTTATTTTATTGACTAGATTAATTGACTAATAGTTCTATTATGTCAATTAGAATTAATTTAATTATATCATTGTCATATTCAATGCAATTGCAATTAATACACCAAAATTTGGTTATCTGAAGAGACAGATAATTAAATATTATTTGGGTCAGTATTTTGAAATTAATGTTTTCACATTCAGCTGAAATTTTATATTTTTTTTAAAAGCAATAATAAGAACTAATATTTATTGCATATTTTCTTTGTGCTCATTTCAAGTCCAAATTTGATTCATGCAATCATTCCAATGATTCAATAAATAAAGCATACTAAATGGCTAAGATTACTGAAGCTCAAGTTATAATAAATTGCTTGTCCAAAGTATACAGCTTTAAAATTATGGAGCCAGGGCTGAAATCCTCACCACTTGACACCAATATCTTATAGCAACCCCTTCGGAAATGAACACAAATCAGACCCAAAACAAAGCTTTCCAATTGCTATGTTCTCTTGTCATCTTACACTAACATCTCTGTCTATAAGACATTTAAGAAATGATTAAAATTGCATGCATGTCAAATTTGTGCCAAAGATAATTCAAGAAAGCATGGTTATCTTCACCATAAACCCTGGAAACTTCATGTCTACATCAGAGGTGGAAAGTTACATTCCTGAACTGAACACAGCTTTATCTCTGAGATAAATATGGACAATATCGCAAAACCTTCAGTGACAATATTTGTTATTACTGAACTGTTATTTTTTTCATAATCTGTCATACTTCACATTTTGAGAGAAAGAAGCTAGAACACTAAAAAAATGGATCTCTCTCTCTCTCTCTTTCTCTCTCTCTTTCTCTTTCTCTCTTTATATCAATCAGCATAGAATATGCCCCTTACTTGACTTACAGTTCAACTAGGTGCTACCTATCAATAAATGATCACATTAGCCTTTATCTTATTTCCTCATTGGCTGCCTAGTCAGCAAGGTATTGATTTTTTAAAAGATTCTGCTTACAGTATAAGAATGCTCACTTGGAATTACTCCCAAACGTCTTTAAAAAACCTTAATAGTGCACTTCCCTGTTAGATGTCTTTATTCACCTTTTAATAAGCCTGCTTGCCTCTTGTAATAATACTGTACCTTCTGTACAATCGTATTTATCAGAGAGACAGCAGGCTATGAAAGAAATGCAAAAAACCAATGCTTGAGCTGAATTTAATATGAACATTCAAATAAAGGTGCCAATAAAATCCACATTTTAATACAAGCATTATACATTTGCAGAAAGCAAAGTATCTCAATGGATAACACAAATCATGATTAAATCTGCTTTAATTTAACTCACCCAAATGTCTATTTAATATCTAAATGCATCACTATAAACAATGAAGAAACAGAATTGTTCCTCATATAATAGTCTATTAGTTCTAAGAAACAAAACAATTGGGACTTTCAAACATTTATCTCATTATATGCTTCCATTATTATTAAGTTAATTTCCACAGAGGAAGGTGGTTGTAAGCATTATTACCAGACTGGTTGAACCTACGATTAGGAGCAGAAATTAAGTGGAAGGGGAAGTGAGAGAAACTCACTGAATAGGGGCCTGGGTGACTTTACTAGGACCATGCTGCCAATTCACTTATACATGTTCAGGGTCATGATCACTAACCTAAAATTCCATGTCTGAAACGCTCCAAGTTCTGAAATTTTTTGAGCAACACCAAGGTGCAAAAGGAGCAACACCATTCTACACTTGGTGACATGATTTTCATACTAAAAATATTGTATGAAAGTACTTTCAGGTTATGTACATAATGTGTATATGAAACATAAATTAATTTTCTGTTTAGACTTGGTTACCATCCTGAATATACCTCACTATGTGTACATAACTATTCCAAATTTTTTAAAAATCTGAAATCTGAAACAATTCTGATCTCAAGAATTTTGGATAAAGGTCATTCAATTTCTAACACTTTCATAAATTTACTATTTTCTGGTACTACCTCTACTGGTATTTATTTCTCCTTTTCCATTGTTAATTAGCAAATATATATCTAATGTATCATTCATGGAATCAATATTTTATCTACCAGATATTTGAGCAAACTCTACTTGTATCTTGATGAAATCATTTTAACTAAATAAAGAAATCAATTTTGCAGAAGACTACCACATCTGTATGAAAAAGCGTTTTCTTGAATCAATTATTTTAATAGAAATTATTATTAATTTGAAATTATTTTAAATTATTATTAATTTGAAAATTTTAGTTAAGAGTAAAGTTACACCTTTCTGAATTATGTTTGCATTCTTCATGCTATCTAATTTCTTCTTTCTTCGATATTGAAACTAACATGGATAAACACCAATAATTAGGATAATTTAAACCATTTTGGTGGCAAATTAAAAAAATATTTACTCCATCAGTGTTTTTATATGAACTCTTTTCAGATTCTTCCTATTTGAATAGTTAAGTTCTTACATGGGAGACAGAAAATCACAAATAATGCTTTCTAAACCTTTACATTAAGAAGTAAAAACAGCTCAGGGACCTTATGTGAACTGGCTATGTCACATTGCTTCTTAATGAGAGAAAAGTGATTAGACACAGGGTCTGTGACACTTAGGTGGGGGAAATGATGTTCACTGGGGCTAGGCAGACTTTTGTTCAAATTCATGCTTAACGTTTATTACTGAGTGCATTAACTTTACTACCTTCCTTTTTCCTCATTTAATAAATAAGAATAATAATAGTAACAACCACAGTAATAATTTCAATATTACCTGTCAAGGTTTCTTTGAGGATTATAAGAAAGTGACTGACATAAGCTCTCATTTAAGCTTAATTATCTTATATTTCTGTAACCCAAGTTTTTGCTTTTCTATCAGTTTTGATAATAGACAAGAAAGAAATCCATACATTAACTCAAAATTATCAAGAGTACACATTCTTAATTCAAATAGTGAAAAAAAAATCCTGAATACAAGTAAAGAGTGGGAGTTTGTAGGAAGAACAATTTAGGAAAACTTCTCAGGTATCAGACTCTCATGAATATTTTATGATCCGTTACCACTTTCCCCACATCCTTGCCAACACTTTGTGGTTGCTCTTGATAATCTTCAGTAACCAAAAGTTCATCCTTCTTTGGCCCACATCATCTTTTTTTCTTTTTCTTTTTCTTTTTCTTCTTCTTCTTCTTACAGAATGCATTTTGATTCACTGTACACAAATGGGGTACAACTTTTCATTTCTGTTTGTACATGATGTAGACTCACACCACTCATGCAGTCATACATGTACTTAGGGTAATGGTGTTTGTCTCATTCCACCATCTTTCCTTCCTTCCCCTGTCCACTCTTCTACCCTCATTTCCCTCTACACACTTCGATGCTCCTCCATTTTTCCGTTACCCTCTTTACCCCCTGTTATATATCAATATCTACACTTATCAGAGAGAACATTCAGTATTTGGTTTTTTTGGATTGGCTTATTTCACTTAGCATGATATTCTCCAACTCCATCCATTTCCCGGCAAATACTATAATTTTATTCTTCTTTATGACCAAACAATATTCCATTGTGTACATATGCCATAGTTTCTTTATCCATTCATCTACTGAAGGGCATCTAGCTTGGTTCCACAATCTGCTATTGTGAATTGAGCTGCTATAAACATTGATGTGGCTGCATGACTATAGTATGCTGAGTTTAAGTCCATTGGGTACAAACCCAGGAGTGAGTTAATTGGGTCTAGGTGGGTCCATTCCAAGTTTACTAAGGAATATCCATACTGCTTTCCAGATTGGCTGCACCAATTTGCAACTCCACCAACAATGACTTTTTCCCCACATCCTTGCCAACACCTATTATTGCTTGTATTCTTGATAATATCCATTCTAAATGGAGTGAGATGAAATCTTGGGGTGGTTTTGATTTGCATTTCTCTAATGACTACCAAAAATGCTATACAGATTCAATGCAATTTCAATTAAAATCCCAATGAAGTACCTCATAAAAACAGAGAAAGCAATCATGAAACTCATTTGAAAGAATTAGAGACCTAGAATAGACAAAGCAATCCTTAGCAGGAGGTATCACAATACCAGACCTTCAACTGCACTACAGAGCAATAGTAAAAAAACAGCATGGTATTGGCACCAAAATAGACAGGTAGACCAATGGTACAGAATAAAAGACACAGAGACAAACCCACATGAATGTAGTTATCTTATACTAGAAAAAAGTGCCAAAAACATAAGATGGAAAAAATACAGTCTCTTCAACAAATGGTGCTGGCCAAACTGGAAATTCATATGCAATAAAATGAAATTAAACCCCTATCTCTCACCCTGTACAAAACTTAAGTCAAAATGGATCAAGGACCTAGGAATTAGACCAGAGACCCTGCACCAAATAGAGAAAAAAGTAGGCCCGAATGTTCATGTTGGATTAGGACCAGACTTCCTTAACAAGATTCCTAGAGCACAAGAAATGAAAGCAAGAATCAATAAATGGGATGGATTTAAACTAAAAAGCTTTTTCTCAGCAAAGGAAAAAATCAATAATGTGAAAAGAGAGCCTACAAGTGGGAGAAAATCTTTTCCACACACATTTCAGATAGAGCATTAATCTCCAAAATTTATAAAGAACTTAAAAAACTTTACACCAAAAATACAAAGAACCCAATCAATCAATGTGCTAAAGAACTGGGCAGATACTTCACAGAAGATATCCAAGGGATAAACAAATATATGGAAAAGTGGCCCAAATCATTAGCAAAGCCTTCCTTCAATATGCACCAAGTACCAAATTCTGGTGACAAAATGAAGGAAGAACAGCAGACCCCCAAAGTGGTCACCCATCATTAGTTTCCTTCTCCAACTTTCATGCTGTCTTCTCTAGGGACATTCTCCACCATAAACTCTTTTAAGATTCACCAAAGCTTATATAACTCCAAGAATTTCTCAATTGTTTCTTTATTTTACCATTCTACTTGCACTGATGATGCCCAACTTCTAAGTTAGTTCACAATTTTCTCTACTTAAAAATGGCTTTGCCACATTGAGGGGTGGGTAGGGAAGAATATAGGAACTTTGGATTATGCAGAGGAGAGTGAGTGGAGGTGTGGGGCAGGGGATGGAAAGGATGGTAGAATGAGATAAACATTATTACTGCATATACATGTATAAAAATGTTTTCTAAATAAAAGTAAATTAAAAAATTAAAAAATGGCTTCATAAAGAAGCTCATTTGAGCTCACTGGAGAAAATGAAATTAGATACTTGGAAATGAACAAGATAAAATACATTGTGGAAAACATATAACGAAATCCAGAAAAATACATTGAATCAAATGTGTCATATGAAAATAGGGTATCATGTGAAAACAGAACATCCATCTCCATTTTCCAGATGATCATGAGTGCTCTCTCAGAGTCATCAGAAATAGACTAGTCTTCAGAAGGATTGCAAATTTAACTTAAATAGCATCCACTCTGTGTCAGATGAAATTAAATAATTCTAGAGTATAATTTTACTTAATCTTCAGAAAAACTTTGATATATTGTTCATTTTTACATATAAATACTGAAGCTTATAAAGATTTATGCACACTTGATATTTTATGACCTGTAAACAATAATGCTGAGTTATTTGAGGCTCTTGACAATCTATCATACTCCTAATGTGACTTCTATGAATTTGGATATTCTGCTGAGTTCTTACCATTTTTGGTTCTGACAATTAATTAACTAGATGATTTTTCAAAAGCATTCATGAAGTATGCTTATGATATAGAACAGTGGCAGAATATTTAAAGGCTTGAAAATATGTTATCCATCTTAGGATTCCAGTAAGGATAATTATTTGGTAGAATATTAGGAAAAGTGAATTAAAAAATTTAAAGTCTAGGACATTTTTTAAAATTGAGTTTCAAAATAAGCCCTAAAATTGACATTGGCAGAAACATAAGAGAAGGTCAGTTTTGGTGCTTTAAATAAGGATAAATGTCATACTTTCCGGAGCGGGTAGGGAGGTAGGGAGGTAGTGGGGATTTAACCCAGATGCACTTTCCCATTGAGCTACATCCCCCAGTCCTATAAAAATAATATATATTTTTTTTTAAATTTTGAGACAGGGTATCACTAAGTTGCTGTGGCTGGCCTCAAACTTGCAATCATCCTGCCTCAGTGTCCCAAGATACTGGGGATATAAGCATGAGCCACCACACTTGGCAAATCAGATAGCAAGACAAATGACGCTTTTTGTTTGTTTTATTCTCTTTGTTGCTTGGTCTCTCTCTCTCTCTCTCTCTCTCTCTCTCTCCTTCCAGTACTGGGGGATTGAACCCAGGGCTTGGTGCATGTTGGGCAAGTACTCTGCCACAGAGTTGCAAATGAATACATTTACTTAAAATTATGCATGCATACTTACACTTGTGCATTAATACTTACACTTAAATAGCATGCATGCAATTCTAACCTGTTGGACCTAAAATATTGGATTGATATCCTCAAGTTTACATTTAGAAGCCTAAGGAAAAAGATGAAGTCATCTTAATCCTTTATCTTCAGTTTTAAACTTGTTCTGTTCTCCAGATGTGCTAACATTGGTTTTCCTTTCTCTGCCAATGTTTAATAATGTTTGCTTTAGAGAAAATCCCCTTAGAGACAGATCTAAACTGAAGTTTCCAATAGAAAATTTGTCACTAGGAACCTGTGCTGTTGCCTGCTTAAATGCAACACTACATTTAGGAAAGCATTAGCTGAACAATTTTCCCTTGCTCTGACTGACACTTAGCTAGAGAGTCAAAGGTGCAAGTTTTTCCCTGAAACTAAAAGCATCTAAACAAGATGACACTCAACATTTCAAAATTATATTGCATATACTATTAGGATAATTTTTTTAAGGAAAAAGGAAAACCTTAAAACTACTTTTATTTACTTGGCAGACATTCATATACCAGGAACCATGCGAGTGTTTGTGTCATTTGCAAAAGTATTTGTTCCACATTAAGCAAAAATATCATCTCCACCTCAGCATGAGATCTTGGCACAAAATTTTCAGAAAGTTTGCAATGTTGTCTTCTGCTTATTGATAAAAAAGAAATCTCATTTCTAATGGAATTGAAAGTCTAGCAAGATTTTTTTTTGCTCTCTTAAAAATATTTCATATATCTCTAAAATACTGTCTGATGTCCATTTTTTAAAATTAACTGGAAATACACATTATAGAAGACTTCTGTTCGTGAAGGCAATTAAAACATACTGATTTAGTTTCCACTTCTTTTGTTCAAATAAGCTAATTCCTGGCAAAGGGCTTCTCAACATAGTAATAGAGAAGAAAATAATACTACCTTTGTTGTTTTGAACTGGTTAGCTTAAATCACCTAAACAATGGACATTTCTAGGAAGACAACTGCGTGTGTTAGTGATTGATTGAAATAAAAATATGCCCTGGGGAAGAAAGGCCTCTGTGAGGTAGGGGTGGAATCTTACCATAAAACAAAGGGATGCTTCCATTCCTCACTTACCACTGTTTTTCTGCCTACTTTTTTGAAGGTTAACCTGACTTCTGAGCGGAGGCAGACATGTTGCCTATGTCCATCATCTCTCAGATCTTGGTCTGGACATAACTGTCCCGTGGTTTGCCATACTCTCCTCTAATCTTCAGGGAACTAAGGCAGCAGCTGCACTGAGAGAATGATTATAGTGGCCCTTGTTCCACTTATTGTCATTAAAATGCAGGTTTGACTACTGGCTTCTAACCAGGAACACTGATTGCCCTCCAGAGCTCACATGCTCCTATGAACTATATTTGTACCAGCACTGAATTGGTCTCCTCATGTGTAGATAACAACTACTCTTAAGCATCTTGTGAGCATACATAAATTTCTAAATACTGAAATAACCCACCAAGCCTACCCTTTCCTGTAGACCAAACAGATACAAAATACAGATGTGCCTGAAAATCCAGTTATTTCACAACACTCACACTCATTTCTGGGCACTCAATAAGGAGACAAAATATAGAGTAATGATACTCTATGTTCATAATAATTAAAAGAAATCTCAAGAATCTCTAATATCAGACTAGGTAAATTTTAGAGCAAAGAATATTACCAGGAATAAAGGTGATTTCCTAATGCTAAAAGCGGCCATTAATCAATAGAAATACAATTCTAAGATTTTTATACATCAATAAATTTCAATGTATATTAATCAAAAATTGGTAGGATTACAAAGAGAAATAATTGCATAATATAGTCCAATATTTTACACCCTATAAATATCAGAATAAGTATACACATACACACATGATGCACATATACAATCAGCAAGGATATAGAAAATGTAAACAGCACCATTGCCTAACTTGATGTCTTTGAGACATGTAGAACGATCCCCTCAAGAAAAGTAGACTTTCTCTACAGAGAAACAGAACCATTTTCAAGACAGACTACATTCTAGGAAATAAAAATATATGGTTCAACTCATGCAAAATATGCACTCTAAATAGCAGTGGAATCAAGGAAAAACAAGTATATACAGAATATCCCTATTATTTGGAAACTACATGATATACTTCCAAATAGCACATGTTGAAAAAGCAGTATAAAGTGAAGTCAAAGGTAATTAGAAGAGACTAAAAATGAAAACATGTATATTTATATATATGTACAAAATGTATAAAATATATGAGATGCTGATAAACAAATATCTAGGTAGAAACATTGTATGTATTAGAAAAGAATGGTTTCATGTCAGTGCCTTCACTTTATAGAATAACAAATTGGAACTAGTAAATTCAAAGAAGAAAGAAAATGAAACGATGAGGCATAGACTAGGAAAATATGCAAAATTTTTACCTGAACCAAGAACATAAAATTTATATCATTCAATTACACACACACACACACACAAAGTAAATTTTAAAAAATGAGAAAAATGATTGGAACAGATCCATAAGAAGATATAGACAGATAATAAGCATACGAAATGATGTTTACTATCAAAAGTCAATGACATACAAATTAAATTTACAATGAGATATTATTATACATCTATTAAAACAGCAAAAAAATTTTAAAGTACCAACTGTTGACAGAATGTGAAGGAAATTGATTCCTTAATTATGCAAGTTGTACAGCCTCTTTGGAAACAAGTTTGTTATTTTCTTAGAAAGTTAAACATACTTGTCATATGATGCAGATTTACTCCTAAAGAAGGCATGTGTCCATATAAAGACTAATGCATAAATGCACATATCAGCTTAATTTGTAATTTCTGAATCTGGAATGAACCAAAAAGATCATGAATTGGTGACTGGATTAAAATATTGTGGTATATCCATACAATAGAACCCTTCTCAGTAATATGAAAAATTAAATGTTTGATATAGCCACCAAATTTTCAAGCTAAGTGAAACAGACCAGACAAAGTGAATTCCTAGGACTCTAGTTTTGTAAGTCCACACAGATTAATATATAATGACTGAAAGCAGTTAAGTGTTTACCTGTTAAGTTAGTTTTATAGAAGTGCTGGGATGGAAATTTATAGAGGTAAAAGGTATTTTCACTGTCTTGATTAAGTGACAGTTTCATAGGTTCCATTTATACTTGTTAAAACTAACCAAATTGTGCATTTTAAACATTTGTAAGCTACTATATGTCAAATATACCTCAGATAAACTGTTGCACAAGTAAACAGGACTCAGAAAAATAGTGCATGTACATGATTGTGATTCTAAAATTTTGCAAAAACTATATAAGACTTTGAAATTCTTTGAGTCATATGTCCTGTAACATTTATTGTTGGACATACCTTATGTCACAAATTTTTTTTTGTTAATTCTAATTATGCATTCCCTTTCCCTCTGACTTGAAAAGAAATCCAAGATTTCATAGAACCATTCTATTATTTTATAAAATATTAGACTATGCATTTAAATATTTTGTTCTCTTCTCTCTTTGTCTCCCTCCCCCTGTCCCCTTCCCTCTCTCATTTGCTCTTTCTAGATATACATGACAGTAGGATGTATTTTGACATATTATGCATATTTAGAATATAATTTGTTGCAACTAGAATCACATTATTGTGGTTGTATATGATATGGAGTTACACTGATCCTGTATTCTTATATAAAGATAGGAAAGGTATATCCAATTCATGCTACCATCTTTTCTCTTCCCAACCCCCTACATTCCCTACATTTCTCTTTATTTAATCCAATGAGCTTCTATCTTCCACTCCTTTGTAGTGGGTTAGCATCCACATACCAGACAGAACATTCTGCATTTTGCTTGGGGGAACTGGCTTTCATTTCATTTGGCATGATATTCTCCAGTTCCATCCATTTACTGGCAAATGCCATAATTTCATTCTTCCTTGTGCCTGAGTAATATTCCATTGTTTGTGTACACCACATTTTCTTCATCTATTCATCTGTTGTAGGGCACCTAGGTCATTGAACACAGGGGAACTTTCTTGCTGAGCTACATTTCAAGTCCATTTTTTTAAAATAAGATCTCACCAATTTGCTGAGGATACCCTCAAACTTTGATCCTCCAGCCTCAGATTCCTGAATTGCTGGTATTAAAGGCGTACACCAATGTACCCCTCTCATTCTCCATTACAAGATGGTGTTTTAGCCTATAGCAATTGTAATTATTAGGCAAACAGGTACTCATGGAAGGGACAAAAATATTTCTTGAGGATCTACTAGGTGCTAGAAATTCATATACATTTCTCTCTTTTAACTCTCTTATCAGCTTTCTAAGACAAAGGATATTACAACCATTTACAAGTGAAGAAACAATAGGGATCTGACAAAATTCTATAATTAATAAATATTTTAATCAAGAATAGAGCTCAGCTCCAGGTAACTAAAGAGTTAAGGGACTCTTCTGGAACCTCCTTAATGTTCTTTTCTTCCTGCAGATGAGGAGGCACATATCCTTTTATAGGTTTGAAAGAACATGTCAGCAGTTCTGCACCTTACAATTTAAGTCAATCTTGCACACTAATCAACACCACATTGTTGAAGTGATTGACATGAGCAGTAATTATATAAAGATGAAAAAAATATATAGATAAAATGATATATATAATATATAATAAAAAATAAAAATATATATAAAAACAAAATACATAAATATAAATAAAAATATATAAAATATATATTATATATTCAAAAAATTAAAAGTATATAAATATAAATTAAAAAATATATAAAATATATATAAAATATAACATGTAATATAATGTATATTATATAGTATATCACATATATAATATAATATATATGTGTGTGTGTGTATATATATATATATATATAAACACAAAAAAGATAACTAGAGTTCCAAGTGTACGTAAGAGACAAATACCTATTTGGTTGAAGCAACTAAAATATGTACTGTCTTTTATTTCTTTTTCTTCACCCATTTCTTAAATATTTATTTGTGACAGATTCTGTACTAGGTACTAAATATATATTAGGAAGTACAAGATAAATGGAATCGATTTCTGGACCATGTAATAAGGGAGATAATAGACTTCATTAGATCCTTTTAAAAGTACACAAGATACAAGTACATAAATATATGATTTGGAAGAATCTATAGAAAATCTTTGAAATTAGGGGAGGGAATCATATAAGTAGGCCAGGAATCAATAGTGTGAACACCTGTTTAATTTGCTTACAAACAAAGAAAATAAAGCAGGTTTATATCAGTAGAGAATGCTTGGATAATAAGCATGTTATCTGACCAAAAGTTGTATGTTCCTTCCAGTAGAGCATAACCGAATACAAAGAAATTTGGAAGGTATTGGGGGAGATATACAAAGATGAATATAGGATGGAAAATATAACTCTCGTGCAGAGATTTAAAAAGATAAATCACTTGCTAGGAGAAAAGTGATGAAAAATGTACTTTGAGACCCTTTAAATGAACTAATTTTACACAAAAGATACTGTTTGTAATTCACAATTTTGATTCAAAAGAATAAAAAGAAGAAATCAGCTCTAATTTATAGAATGAGGATTTTTAATTACATATAAAGGAATGCTCTTGTTTGTTTATTTAGAATGGGTATTAGAGATGTGACTTTACTTTAACCTGATGACATTAAAGACCCTTTTCCATGCTAAAATTCACTGAACTTTATCACAATATATGTACAGCAGACGGAACTGAGTGGAGTTGACATTTTCAGCCCTTTCTTTTATTGTAACTTAGAAATGCATTTCATGTTAATTCAACAACATGGTTAGTGAACACTTTCCATCTGTCAGTAAGATGCCGAAAATTACTGAGTCACAGCACTGTGCCAAAAAATGAAACTAAGTGGATGGATAATTTTGCACTATCAAGAAGCAGTAAATTCCAGCTGTGAAAGCTGAATGGTTTAAAAAAAGCCCTGGAATTTAAGTTTGGCACTACCACCCCCTCACCCCACACCGATAGCTTTTGGATGTTAGTCATAACCTTTTGCCAAGGAAGTCACATGTAATTACTTTGGGCTTAATTATTCTAAACTAGAATTTTTTAGCATGTTCATTCCTTGCATTTGTTACAATGCCAACAAATAAAGTATCTGATGCCAAGACTTAACTGCATCTTCCAAAAAAAGATACAGACAATTCAAGTTCAGTGGTCAATTATCAAGTTCCATAATATGAGAAAAAGAAAAAGGAATACTTTCTTGTTATTAAACCTTTCAAAAAATTGGAACAAGGCACAGTGTTAATAACCTTCCCTTCTGCATGGTAGGGTTTTTGGAAATGTGTTAAGAGTAAGTAATATTGGGATGAACAAATATTCAAATATTCTATTCTAAGTGGCCACCCATATTTTAAACTATTTAGTAATCATTTATTCATCCAATATTGATAAGATCAATTTATAGCAATAGTTTAGAATTGATTCTTTCTACTAATAAATCCCTTATATTATTTACTGTTTATTTAAATTAGATGAAACTTTTGAAAAAGAACACAGTTCAGACAATCATCTTAAAAGCATTATTACAGTTTCTTAATACAGAGTTAGAGTTTGAGAAAGGTCTCTATTACCTAGAAATACTCCTAGTATGTACTTAACACACACACACACACACAGAGTATTCCAAACATTATCAGTGAATACAAGTTGACTCATCTATACACAAAACATGTTTGAAAAGTTTCTATCATCAAAATAATAGTACTTGAAAAGATTCAGGAAGTCAGGAAGGAGAAAATACCAGATCCCCAAATTAAAATATATCTGTGTTTACATATGTAGAAAATCAGGAATACTTACTCCTAAACTTCTACCATGTCACAGAAAAAGAAAATCATTTCTATACTCAAGATTTCAACCACATAGAAAGCTGACCTGGAAGACTAACAGACTTGAAAGTGTTTTGAGAATATTTGGAACATATCATCATGGAATTCTATACAAGGTCTTTTAATTTTAAAGTAAAAAAAAAGTGAGAAGTGATGAGATTAGAATAATTTATTTAAAAAGATAATATGGTATAGTTTGGTCCAGTCTAAATTATATGAAAGGTATTTCAAGACAAAAATTTCATATTTAAAAATAAGAAAAAATACAATGATTGATTTATAGTCTTATCAAGTTTTGAAGGGGACTCAAATAGTTTTATATGAACTAACACCATTCATTTTTTAAAATAAATTATATGAGTAAGCCTGTACACCAATTGTCAGAAACAAAAGTTATAGACATTTAAAAAGAAAGACCATCTCTTCAATGTTGAAGTATCAAAATATAAATATAAACAGAAGCAGTCACAGCATGTTGGAGGAAGGTAACTCCCTGTATAGTAAGTGTGTTGCTGTCATAATCCACACGGAGGAGGACAATATTTTCCAAGTGTGGCACACATGAATCAGGATTGCAAACTGGGGATCACATACCGGAGAGTTAAACTGTGTGTGAACATGGTGCTGGATAACAGAACAGTTGGTGAGAAGTTATACCCTCTTCAATTCTCTTTCATTGCTTCATTATAAAAAGTTTGTTGTGGGGAGAGAGGGCTTCTCTGACACTCACTAATGACTCTGAATTTTAAAATGTCAGTGTAAAAAACAGAATTGTTCCAAAATGGAATTTGATAACAAATTTGTTCATTGTTCTTAATTTTTACCATCATGGCAAGATATTAGATTTCTTTTTTAGGTCACAATCACTGGTTTGTTCTTGCAGGGCAGGGAATTTTATCACTGACTATGTTTAGAATTTCCCACTGATGAACAGTAATAAGAGAAAGCAGATTCAATTTTAGTTGGTTTATTATTGCTTTCAAAATATCTACACACAATGCCCCACTATATTGCCATTGGTACTCCTGCTCATACACTGTGAAAAAATTATGATTTTTTAAAAATATTTGAATTTGCTTTTTTCTTGGAGTTTTATTCATTCTATTCATATAATGATCATGTGTCTGCAAAATATCAAGGCAGATGTTTTGAGAGTAACAATTAAGATTATGAACTTGGAGACAAATCCCATGAACTCAAATACTTGCTCACTCTCCACCTGAGTGACAATATTTGCATATTTGCATATGTATATATTTACATATATGACATGTTTACAATTCCTGAATCTTTTATCTCAACCTATAGAATAAGGATACTAACATTTTACCTCTCATAATTTTGTTTTGAAGATTAAATGATATAATCCACATAATGTACTTAGCACAATGCCCAGTACATGATATGTTTGTTTTTGGTATTAGGGATTTAACCTAGGGATGCTTTACCACTGAGCCAAATCCCCAGACCATTTTATGCTTTATTTTGAGACAGGTCTCTCTAAGTTGCTGAGGCTGGCTTTGAATTTGTGATTCTCCTGCCTCAGCCTCCTGACATGATATGCTTTTAAAACAATTATTTATACCTGTTACTAAAATTCTTTGAATTTCACATCATTCATATAAATGGATTACTTAACATCCTGCATGTGTTTATAGATTTCTGCAAAGAAATGAATGCTATAAAGATAACGAGTTTAATTAGATATGTAAAGTATTTAAGGAAATGGAAAATACAAACAAGTCCCAATGATTTATGACAGAGTAACAGTGTCTAGGAATTTTAAAGTGCCTGGTGCTTTCCTTTGCTAAGAACAGAAAGCATTGACTTGAGAGCTCTTGAAGTATAATCTTGTGAATAATTTTTGAATTCTTTACTTATAATACTGGTTCTTAAAATATATATTCCCAATGCTAATTTTTAAAAAATTCTGAAAAAATTAAACTGCATTTTTTTTTAGTTATTCTACAAAAGAACATGTTAAATCCTTGTTTTAGTCAGCTTTTTTGCAGTTGTGATTAAAAGGTCAGACCAGAACAATTGTAGAGGAGGAAAAGTTTATTTGAGGATTCATGTTTTCAGAGGTCTTAGTCAGTAGAAGGCTTGATCCAGTCCTCGGGGCTCCAGGTGAGGCAGGACATCATGGCAGAAAAGTGTGACAGAGGGAAGCAGCTCACAAGTTATCAGGAAGCAGAGAGAGAGAGACTCCAACTTGCCAGATACAATTATATATCCCATAGCACGCTCCCAAATAATGACTTCCTCCAGCCACACCCCACCTTCCTCCATTAGGGATTAATTCGCTGATTAGGTTAAGACTCTCACAACCCAATCATTTCTCCTCTGAACCTTCTTGCATTGTCTCACATGTGAGCTTCTGGGGGACACCTCATATCTCAACCATAACAATCCTAAAATAAAAACAGGTATATTTTCCCATATGTCAAATGTTAGTAACTATCAAATTTCTTCTCTCTGACTCAATGAAATATCTTTTCCTCACTCAATATTCTTCTGATCCTGACTCAACTGAATTAGCAGAATGTGGAGTTAATAAAATGTTTTATAATTACTGGAAATAGTTTCCCATGCTTGTATGATTCTTGTTAATTCACCAATGGGCTTTTCCTGCTCACTGCCTAGTTTTCAATCTTTTGGTATTGAAGAACTGTGAAGTAGTTCTAAAGACTCTTCTTTGAGCAGCAGTCACAATCAGACTGGGTATATGCTAATTCCAGTAATTAAAAGTTCTTCCACAGAATTTCTAGAGTGTGTGTTCACAAAGCAGTACCTCACACATCATCTAGGGACAATTTAAACAAACCGTAGAAATACCCATAAAGGTATGTAACTTCCTGATATATAGGCATGATTGTTAACTGACAGAACTGCATGATCTTTATGGAACAAAACCTTGATTAATTGGAATTAGATAACATTTTGGATACTCTGCCTACATCTTGATTTTGAGATTCAGAAACTAATTTTTGAATGATGAAGATATAAACAAATTTCATATTCGATTTAAAATATTTAACCAAATAAAACTATTCAGAATGAAGATCTTAAAGCCATACTCTACTATTAAATCATATAAGAAGTTATTGCCACTATAATTTACTTGGTAATAAAGGGATAGGATTAAAAGTTTAGAAATGTTTTCAACAAATTCAAACATGTTATGTATCATTATAGGACAACAGCTCAATTAATCAAAATTTTATGAAAATAATTTATAATCTAAAAATAAGTTCCCAGAATTCTGATATGAAAATTTAATTTCTGCCACTCAGAATTTAATATAAATTCTTTAAATACTTAATTACTGAATAATTGATTTTAAAAAGCTAAAATAAATTAATATACATTCACTTTTAATTTTATATTGGCATTCCAAAAAATGATTGCTAAATTACTATTGTAGATATACACAT
>JAJEJO010005555.1:280210-355357 GCA_020662805.1 Glaucomys volans
ATGAACTTTAATAAGCAACATCATTTTATATTTCTTCTGTTTTTTCTTAAATATCAGTACAATCTAGTATCTATAAAAAAAAGGAAACATGTTTATCCTTGGTGTATATGTTCATCTTAGGATACAGAATTAGGAGGGAAACTATAATCAAATGAAGAGTGCTATGGTTTGAATATGAACATTACAAGACCCAAAGCTCCTGTGTTTTTCCAGGAATATTCAGAGGAGAAATGATTGGATTGTGCGAGCTGTAACCTAATTAGTCCATCTTAGTTTAAATGGACTGACTGGGTGGTAACTGTAGGTAGGTGGGCATGGTTGGAGGAGGTGGGTCACTGGGGACATGCCTTGGAAGGTTGTGTATTCCTGTGGCCTTTCTCCTTCCCAGATCTTTCTCTGTGCTTCTTTGTGCTATGTCTTATGCAGCTACCCTCTGCCATGTCCTTCAACCATGATGTGCTGCCACACCTTGGACCCAAAATCATAGAGTTGGCCACCTATGAACTGGGACTTCTGAAACCAAGTGCAAACAAAGTTTTGCTTCTCTAAGTTGTTCTTGTCGGGCATTTAGGTTGCAGTAAGGCAAAAGCCTCCTGAAACAGATAGTAGGATTCATAGGAGTGATAAACCCATTTCACTGACACTTGAGTGGTATTTTTTATGTCACTTCTATTTAGGTCAAAGGAAATTCCTCATGGATAATTTCTGTGGATAGTTTTCTAATAGGAAGATATTTGAAGAAATAGGAATATTAATTGCAAGATTAATATTTTAAATCACATTAAGAGTAAACATTAACTTTCTCTCATATTCAAAATTCAGAAAGAGGTGGCAGATTTATCTTCAAGTAAATCTTACATCACTTCTTCCATTATTTTTCCCGTGACCACTGAACATATAAATAGTGACTTCATCATTAAAAATCTAGTCCAGAGGACATGCATCCTAGGCAATAAATTTAAGGCTGATTGAAAAATAGAAACATTACCTACCTATAAAATATCTGTTCAGTATACAGAGATTGCAAAGCCAATAAATGATAAAATTAGAACTTTCTAAAATAATGTTTTTTTCTCATTGTTATATTTTGTCCTGAAGTATTAATGGCTGAAAATTGATAGCTTTTCATAAGTGAAATATAACAAACTGATTTCAACTGATAAGCACAAATCTGTTTCTTTTAAAAGGATGTTTAAAACCAAGCTTTCCACACTACACATAGGTAGGATACCATGTGTTAGTGCTGAGTAAAGACAATGTAATCTTTCATTCTAATCATTTTTGTTCACTAACATAAAACTTAATCATACAAGCACGCTCCTAAGCAAAACTGAACACCATCTGAAAATACAAATGGTAGAATATTCTCTATGGAAATCTCAGCCCAAAGGATACTTGAAGAAACTCATATAACAAAACTTATAAATCCAAAAAAGATAGTGTTTTTCCAAAAGTAGGCAGAAGGGGGGAGATGTTTTAAATTTCTACATTTCTCACTTATTTCTTCTGTTCTTCTTCTTTTGATAAAGTGTCAGATTCTTATTTGTTTCACATACTACTTTGAATCTAGAGCTAGATTGTGGGTGTATGTATGTGTGTTTGTGTGTTTAGAAAACCAATATACTTGGCAAAGGTTGAGAAAAGCAGTACTACAAAGATGAAGTTTTTCAAACAAAAATATTACAGAACACTAAATTTCTGATTCAATGTCTTTTTAAAAATTCAACTGCTTCAACCCAGCTTTCTTATTAAATCAAATTGGGTTCTTTGTGAATTCAATTTTAATCCCTAGTGGACAAAAAGCTATTTCCTCTCACGGCTTTTACTATGGATATATCCAGAGACTAGAATATTTGGCATTCCTCCAGACTCATAGTGTGGGCTCCTTGTTAGTTTTGTGTAACAAAATTTAAATCTCACCATTTTCTTTTGTTGTTAAGAGAAAAAAAAATAAAGAAAGAAACATCAACAAATAATTGCACATCCTTTTGGTGGAGAGACAGTAGATGTATGAAAGTTCCTGGAGTCAAAGCTTGAAAGCTTAAAAAAAAAAATCTAAATGTGTTCATTCAACTTTGATTAGTTAATGATTCATATATAGGTCATTCATTTCTTTGTGTAAAAGTTAGAAAGAAATTTCCTGGTTCCATTCATTCTGCCAGGCAATCCTTCAAAGACTATTGGAACCAAAATATTTCAATGTAAGAGTTGCTTTACTCTCTCTCTCTCTCTCTCTCTCTCTCTCACACACACACACATACACACACACACACACACACACACAAATACAATCAAAGAAATAGCATTGAAAGAAACAGGATAAAATATCACATTTTGCAAACAGATGAACGAGAAAAGAAGCATATTAAAAATTTCACCATGAAATTCAGCAAGAAAATAGTAGTGTAAAATGTATTTAAATTAACAGAAGCTTCTTACATATAGAAAATAATTTCTCCACATTACTAAGTTTTCAGAAAAAAATATATTAATTCTTAACACAACAACTATTTTAAAAACGTAGAAATGTACCAAAAGTTAAATGATTATTTTTAAAAAATGTTCCATTTAATAGAAAGATGATGGCATTGCACAAGGAGCAACAACACAGAGCTATATAATTATTTTTAAAGCTTGCAAACTTAGATTATCAACCACACAGACTCCAGTGGCACTTACATACCAAGTTATTAAGCGTTTTTTAAATAAATCATCATGTCAAAAAAGTGTAGGCTTAAAAACTTGGAGAACAGTAAGTAAAACAATGTGATTTTCATTTCTCTTCCTCCTATGTTATATTGATCCAGTTATTTTGCCAGAGAAAAGTGTGGAATAGGCAAATAACACCTCAACTAGGAAGAAGATATGATGGAGAAGTTAGTTCCTTTCATACAGGCAGAGGAGTAGAACGTGCACTTGAAGAATCTGGGATTGTGAGAAGGAGAATTAGAAGCTAAGTTACGCGCTCAGCTGCATATGTGCTCAAGACAACAGGGCAGCATGATGATTGACATGGGCTCAGCCAGGAGCACTGGGAAGGTGACCCAGACGTCTCAGACAGAGACCTGCTTCTATGAAGCATTCCTCATATTGGGTGGATGCCACAGTCAGCAAAGTTCAGACATTAAAAGATTAAAAGTGGGCGGCAGTTGGATAAGCAGGAGGAGATAGCATTTCTGCAGGGTTTTATGTGTGTGTTTGTTTTTGTTCACTGTTACTCTCTTTCTCGGTCTCTCTCCCTCTTCTCTGGTTCTGTATTTGTTTTATTTACACAATTTGAAGCTAAGTTAAAAAAAAATAACAAAAATAGTTTCAGTTAAGATAGATCAACATAGATGAAACTACAATGCTATTACTTTAGAAGTGAAAACAGGCAATCAAATATAGAACTACACATAAATATTTGTGCTGAGAAATAAGAAGTAAGCTCTAGGTGAATTTTGAGAGTGCAATACTCTATAAGTTTATGGGGAATCACCCCCTAAATTTGCACTGGGCTAAGGTATGGAAGGATACTAAAATGATTACGGATTGCAAATTGAGGTCTTGCAACAAAGAAGAGATTAATCATTCAACAGACACTTAACACAAGTCTAATCTATATGCTGCTGGGACTTGAGAATATGGAACAAAGACACAGCAGATCACATTGCCTTTTCTAGACAAGCTCTTCACAAAGAAACACATAGGACTGACAAACAATAAGACCTTGAAATGGTAGAGTTAGCCTTTAAAAAGTATGTCTAACTCCCACTCACTGAAAGCATAAAAGGAAAGATCACCCAAATCCAAGGTATATTTACAGAACTTGCATAAATATATGACATACTTATTTTTGTTGAAGAAAAAAAGAGGAAGGAGGTGGTCTCTTACCCCTTCAAATATTAGGATTGTTTGAATATGATAGGATAGAAAGGGAAATGGGGAGGGGAGATAAAGGGAGGTTAGATAACAGGTACCCAAACACAGTTAGATACAATAAGTTCTAGCATTCTATAGCACAGTGGGGTGACTAGAGTTCACAATAATATATTGTGCATTTTATGAATATCCAGAAGAGAGGAGCTTGAAGTCTTCAAATATGAAGTACTTATTAGGGGAATGAAAATATAATCACCCTAATCTAATCATGTGAATTATATACATGTATTGAAATATCTCACAGTACCTCATTAATACACACAGTAATTACATATTAATCAAACACTGAAAAGAAGTTAGGTGAAGTGGTGCACATCAGTAATCCCAGCAACATGGGAGTCTAAGGCAGTAGGATAGCTAATTTCAAGGCCGGCATAGAAACTTAGTGGTACACTGCCTCAAAATAAAAAAGGCTGGGAAAGCAGTTCATAAAAAACGTTGAAAGACACAGTGAAGGAGACAGATATGTTAACTTTCCTGATTTGGTCACTGTGTACTATGTATGTATATTGAATTATCACCCTGCCACTCCACAAATTTGTACAATTAAAATAATAGCCCAGTATGGTGGCACATGCCTGTAACTCCAGAAACTCTAGAGGCTGAGGCAGGAAGATTTTAAGTTCAAGCAACTTAGTGAGACCCTGTCTCAACAAAAAAATAACTAAGAAAATTTTTAAAGAGCTGGAGATGTGACTCAATGGTTAAGCACCCTGAGAGCAATCCCTAGTACTGAAAAGAAAAACAGAAAAAAAATAATAAATTTGGAAAATAAGGAATGCAAAATGCTATAATAAGATATGACATAAAGAAATTCCATGAAATTAACTTAGTATTTGCCTACGATGAAATTTTACTGTGGATTTATGACTAACCAAGAGGCAGCCTCCTGCTCTGCCTGTCTCTGTAAATACATCTGTGTGTATATGCTGGTCTCAAACTTATAGAAGCATATGTCACTGATGGAGTCCCACATAACGACATTATTAAAAGTAGCTAAGTATTTTTTCTCTTTACATAGGAAAAATTAGGTATATTTATTCTGTGTCCAGAAGCGGTTCAAAGGAGATGCATCAGTGTCAAATAACTCTAGATTCAAGGCCAAGTCCACCATATGCTAGCTAGAGTACTTTGGGCAAGTTACCTAAACCCCCAGTGCCTCATTCACTTTTCTTATGAGTAAAATAGAGATAATAAAGAGATAAGAGAGATACTCAATGTAAAGTCTTTAAAACATTTCCTGGGCTATATACCAACTAAGTATTAAGCATTATCATTAATTAAGATGATGGATCAAAATTGATTTCAGCAATATAAGCTACCAAAAACAGTTAAATCACACCAAAGTGAGGAAGATAAAATATAGAAATAGTACTCCAGCCAAAAAATTATTCTAAATTAATGTCATTATTCCACTTTGCTTTGATAAGCAAAAATGCAAAAGAAAGCAAAACAAACTAGTCAGTAACATAAACTAGCCTACTAAACCCTTAATAATTATTATGGAAAAATTGGCAATGAAATGTAATTTGAGGGTTTGTGAATTAAATGTGAAGATCAATTACACAGAGTGGTAAATGGTAGTTTTATAATACTGTCATAAGGTATAATGATTACATATTCCAAAGACACAATTATATTAAAGACAGAATTAGGAAAATGACTTAAAGACATGTTATTATTGCCAGTGATTATATATGTAGCTTATAAGTGTTGTTCAATATAAATGGAATTTTAGAACACCTAAAGCTTTTCATTATTTCCATTTCCCCCATAAAAATTTAATAAGAATAGTGTAGAATTTAGCAAATGCATTTATACAATTTTGACTATGTAGCCAGAAAGTTCTATGTTTAGTTTGGATAAATTTTATCTTTTCTAATTCAATTACTGGATTAAATACTTTCTCATCTCTAAAAATGACAATTTGGCATATTTGCCTACAAAATAAGCTTCATTATGTTTTAATAAACATTGATAAAATGAATTAAATGTAGGAACTTCTCATTTCATCTCATTCTTGAGACTTTTAAAAGAGAATAAAATGTATTCAATGAATTTAATCTACATTTTGACAATGATAATTCTGAATATTATAAGTAAAATAATTTATTTGAAAATGTTGATGTTTCAGAAATAAATGTTAAGTAATCACTGTCTTCTACTAAAACAGAATGAAAGCTTTCAATCTTTGTATTCACTATGTTTAACAAGAAGGATGACAGTCAGTGAATCAGTGGGAAATGCTCAGGACTTAAGCAGAAAAATAGACTCTAGAATCATTCAAAAGTGCCATTTCCTTGTTTCTAGTCACTAAATTTCAATATCAGATCCACAGCGTAGGAAGATGAAGGGTCTTATCTCACCTTTTCTGTTTGACTTTTATAAGTAGTTTTGAGTTGTTAGGCAATACTTACTCTTCCATCTTCCTCCCTCTGTAATAACTAAGTTTGTTATAACTCCATGACAAAAAATTTTCTCACGGAAGACCTTAGTTTCTTCAGAATTGTATTCAAATTTGTTTCACTGTGACCATGTCAGATGATGACACAAATGCAAATAGAAGAGATCTATCTTCTATACTCACCACAGTTGGCTTCATCTGATGCATCTGCACAGTCTGGATCCTCATCACAAACCCACAACTTGGAAATGCAGTGTTTGGTAGTTTTACATTGGAAATAGTCAGGAGAACAGCTGTTTTCAGCTTAAGAGGAAAACATCTATTAACATGTAGCTTGGAACATTTTATTTATAAAAAACAATTACACAAATGTTCAAGACAGTTTATTGAAAATAAATGATCTTTTCATTAATCATGTTCTGAAGGTGATGAATGTCAACTTTCAAATACCTATATTTCTAATATTCTTTCTGGTACAGCAAAACATATTTCTGCAATGATATGTTGACTAAAAATCAGAATTTTCAAAAAAACTTTTGTTTATACATTTGTAAAAATTAATTTTAAAAAAATCAAGAATTTGGTGTTTTTCAAAATAATTTTCTCCAGATAAACTTAAGAATTTATCGGCATGTACTTTATACATTGAAAAGAAAAATTGGAAGACATTAAGTGAATGAACAAATAAAATGCATGAAATTTAATCAAAATCTCTAGAAGTTGTGTTGAGTTTTGAAGGAAGTGGTGAACATCTGACTCAGACTGTAAACTGCGTCACAAATCCTACTGTTTAATGCTTCAGCATCTAGAATGGCTAACCATAAAGAACTGGTACTGACTTATACTGAATGCACCATCTTAATCAAATTGCTGGATGGCTGCACATTATTTACTGATAAAAGTTTTAGAGGAGTAATATAAAACTTCCACAAGACAGAAATGTTGACAGCAGTTTGGTTGAAAACCTGAAACCTGACAGGTACTTTATCCCTTATATCCTGTTTGTGCTTATGTGTATGTGTTCCTGTGTATGCCTGTTCACATGCATCTCTGCATATGACGTAAACCGTTTTGCCTTCCACATGATGTGATTTGATTTTTGGAGGGAGATAAAAATTAAAAGTGAACAGAATAAAATATATTTTTGCCATGATTTTTTCAAATAGCCTGTTAAGATTTATTAAATGGAGCATTTATATACAAGTTTTTTAAAAGGATTTTGTTAGGTTATTTACTTAGATATCATATTCCTTATCATAGGTTCAATATATGTTTCATAGAATCTCAAATTAAAATAGAGTTGATTTCAAGTATCTAATCAACAGAAGAAAATCACCTGTATCAATTTAATATGGACACAAAAACCACAATGTTGTATTTAATACTTCACTTAAGGATGATGTGGATGAGGGATGTCATTCATTTCTCTTAATCTCCAGGTAGATTTTAAAGTAAACATCACGATGTTTTAATTTTCTCTGGAATTTTGTTTAGAGCATCTCAAATAACCCATTTGAATTGACACCTATTAACAATTGTTTGAACATAATTGCTGTCTTATTTTTCTACCATATGTGATTTTTTGATGAGTAATAATTTTTAAACCAGTTTCAGTTGGGAGGCAAAAGTAAGAAAACAACGACCAATTTGTGGCAACTTACGACAGTCCCTTTCATCTTCCTCATCACCGCAGTCATCCTGTCCATTACATCTAAGGTTGATCGGGATGCATTTTTGGTTCTTGGTACACTTGAACTGACCTGACAGGCAGACGTGTGTGTCTAAAACAGAGAGAACAAAAAATCTGACCTGAGACCTATGTCTGAATTTAAATCAGCACAGACATTATCAGTTAGGAATTAGATTTTCGTTCCTTAGGAATTTAGTCACCTACCACAGTTGAGTTCATCAGAATTGTCTCCACAGTCATTTTCTCCATCACAGATGAAAGCTGGCAGAGCACAGAGTCCAGTTCCACACTGAAATCGGCCTGGTTGACATTTAAATTCAGCTAAGATAGAAAATATACAGGTATTATAGAATGACAATCTTAGCTCATGACTTTTTAAACAGAGCTTTTTTGACATTCAAAGTATTTGTTTATTATTATGTTAAACATATCCTGGAGCACTGTGTGATTGTCTCACTTCTAGAGAGCTGTTAGCTTCAGATGTACAGCTGAGCTATGCAACTCAGATGACCTGCAGATTACATTTCCTAAACTAACTAACTAGCAACATATAAATATAAAAAAACTGTATTTTAAAAATCACACAAATCATCCTCATTTCAATGAAGTGGTATTGAGAGGTTAAGTGGAAGACTAAAATTTACTGGAACTAAAAGAAAAAACAAAACTTTTATTCTGATACAATTTAAAAAAAAAAATCATTTCTTTTTGCTCACTTTGTTGCCCATTGTTCACCCATAATGTGCATATCTGTACTCAATAAATTTTCTCCCACACTACTTAAAGCAAATTCTTTCTGCATCTATTACATTGAAATCACATTTATTGATATTCATCCCTAGGCTACTATTAAATATGTGGACAAAATCTTATATATAGCAAATATTTTTTACATACCAAACGAATATTATTCTAATAATTTTCAAATGATAATGTGCGTTCTTTTGCTATATTCTTGATTTTATGTAAATTATAACAATAATAATATTAATACTATTAATAGGATCTATTGAGAATTTATTCTGTTTCAGGCACTAGGCTAGACTTTATCACATTTAGTTATTAATGTCACTGTAACTTTCACACTTTGACATCACTATGGCTATTTGACAAATGAAGAAATGAAGCTTCCTGATAGTTTTTGTTTTTACTAGTGTATAGTTATACATACTATTGGAGTTCATTTTGATATTATCATATCAGCATGGAATATATTTTGCACAATATTGGTACTTTCTCTTTTCTTCCACTCCTCCCTTCCCTGCTCTCCCTCCCTTTTTTCTACTGTTCTTTATTCTATTTATTTATATTTTTATTAGTGCTTTATAGATATATATAAAGACAAAATTCACTATTGTATATTTATATATTTACATTGAATAATTTGATCAATTTCATTCCATGATTCCTACCTCTCTCCCCATTAATTCTCTACTCCACTTATTTCCCTTCTGTTTTGTGAAATTTCTCCCCCTTTCCCCTCATTTTTGTCTAACTTCCATATATGAGAGAAAACACTTGACCCTTGACTTATTCAGTTGAACTTATTTCAGTTAGCATGATGTTCTTCATTGGCAACCATTTACCAGCAAATGACATAATTTCATTCCTCTTTAGGGCTCAGTAAAACTACTTTGTGTATATATACCACATTTTTTTTTAATCCATTGATCTGTTGATGGGCACCTGGGCTGGTTTCACATAGATGCATTAGTGATTACAGCAGCGCTTCCTGGATATTAATAATTCACTCAAGGATGCACAACTTATAAATCCAAACTTTGAATGCAGACAAGATCTGACTCTGAAGTCTTCTAAAAAATTATGTTATTTACAATGAAACACTTTCTGACTAGTGATTATAATGTCTGTTACTGATCATTGACTGTGAAATTAATAACACTCTATTAGTTCAAATCAGTGAATTAAAACTAATAAATGACATTTTAAACTTTCTTTGGGAAATAAATATGTTTTATAATTATAGCATTGACTTAAAATTTAAACATTCTTTAAAAGAATAACTTACAATATGTGCTTTCCTTCCATAGAAGAGAGTTCTAAACTATTGAAAGTTATTTGACTCCAATCTGTAAAATGTGTTAACTAATCACACAAAATGTTTAAGCTGTATGGTATGTTGTGTTTTCATAGTTTGAATATATGCATTTCCTCTATTTCCTATTACTTCCTATAAAATTTTCTTCAATGTTCCTTCATTATCAAAACAACCTTCCCATCAAAAGGTTTGTAACTATTAAATGAACAGCTGAGAAAATAACTGGAAAGTCCATCTGACCCTCCTATTTCTCACTGGAATGATGTTTGATATACTAGAGTATCATAGGGAATGTATTACAAACTTAAGATGCCTGAGAATTTTTGATGCATCACTCTTAACTATATTATGTAGGTATCATTATGTAAATTTGCACGTGCCTGACTCTAGGATTAAGCTTTACTGTCTTCTCAGGTGATGTTATAGGCATTAGCAGTGACTCTTAATATCTACGTAATTTGATGATGCAGCTACTCAAAAATGAAATCTAAATATTCCACAGACTCATATATATAATTTTTCCCTTCACCATGACTATGAAAATGTTATGCCATAGATGTTCAAAGCTGTTAACCCATCAAGTACAAATAAAAATTATTTGCTGAAGACCACAGAGATGAAGCCATCAATAAAACATGAGGGCCATTAGGAGAAAACATAAGGGAAAATCTTCATATTGGAATACACATTGGTTTTCTTTAAATTTAATAACAAAAGCATAGACAACAAAAGTATACAAAAGGAATTTCATCAAACTAAAATGGTTCTGCATTGCAAAGGAAACCACCAAAAGAGTAGTCAGTCTTTGGAATGTGAGAAATGTTTAAAAAACATATGTCTGAAAAGGAGTTAGCATCAAAAATATGAGAAACTTGACTCAATATTAAAAACAAATTACCAAATCAAAAAATGGGCTAAAGACTTAAATAAATATTTATGAATAGAAAATAACAAAATAGCCAAAAGGTGTATGAAGAAGGGTTCACCATTCTTCCAAAAAATAGAATATCAACTCACGTCTATTGAATTGACTTTTTATGAAAATCAACTACCATATGATTCAGTAATTCCACTACTGGGTATACATATCCAAAAAAAAGATGAAATCAGTATATCAAAAACTATCTGAATTCCAATATTCATTGCAGCATTATTCATTGCAGCAACATTATGGAATCAGTAAAGGTTCCATCAAGTATTTGAATGGACAAAGAAAATGTGGCATATATAAACAATAGAATATGATTCAACCTTGATAAAGAAAGAAATCTTTTCCTGTGTCACAACTTATATAAACCTGGAAAACATAATATTAAATGAAATGAAAATCAGGAATAGAAATACAAACATTATATGATCTCATTTATATATGGAATCTGAAAAAATCTAACTGATAGTAAAATGATCATTATCACATCTGGGAATTTGGAGGATTGGGGAGATGTTGGTCAAAAAAAAGTTTGGAGGAATAACATCAAGAGACATTGTAATGACTATGATTAATAACAATATATTGTATGCTTGAACAATATTAAAAAATAGATTTTCCCTGTTAACACAACAAAAAATGATAGCCATGTAAAGTAATGCATATGTTTAATGACTTGATTTAGCCATTCTACCTTGTATATACCTATCAAAACACATCATATAAAATAAATATATATAATTTTTACTTGTCAACTATAAAATAAAGCATGTAGATGTCAGTACTTGACCAGGATAAGGATCATTTTAGTTAGAAGATTTTAGTTACCAGATGTCTCTACCACTCTGCCAAAAGACATTAAAGTAATATTTGATTGCCAAATATTGCCAAAGTTGGTAAATGCAAGAAACTGATTATATCAAACCTCTAATTAATTTTTCACACCAATATGGTCCCAGCATGAAATATCAGTCAACATTTATGGTTCAGGAACTGCAAACATTTTAAAGAAAGAGAGCTGCAGGCTATTGGCTTTGTTGCATGTCTTTATGGCAATATTTTCTTAGAAAACAGTGCATCTGGGCGGTAAAGGTCATCATCTTCATACAATGCCTAAATCAAAATGCTTATTCTTTTAATTTCTATAAACCACAAAATAAGTTGTATTTACTTATTTACTATATCATAGGGTAGTTTATTGTGGAGAACAAAATAAGTTCCTTTAATACATAAACCAAAATGATTTCCAATTCCTTTGATAGTCTTTTTAATTCAGTAATTTTTTAAAAAGAAAGAATAATGCAGGCATAATGTTTCCAGGCTTTATACAAATATTACTCTGCATAAGTTGTCTATTAGAATGAAATAAAAAATGTATTTTAAAAAATTAGAGAGCTATGAATCATTCAGAAACAGAAATATTACATTAGAAAAGCAATAAATTTATAACTTTTGCTCCTTCTCATTGAATTGATTAAATACTGCTTTCAAACATAGAAATGAACTCTGTTGAAAAAACTTCCATTGTGGGATAGATTTGGTAGTGACCAGAGATGGAACGTGGCTCATGCAAGTAACTTTCCGGAAACCTTAAATTTGAAACAGTTTTATAATTACTTTGTGGAAAGATCTACAGTTGAAAGGAGCTAGTGCTAAGCCAGAATACTCTCTTTCTTCCATATAATCCTAGGATCTTGAACTCAATTGTCAAGGCCAAATCATGGCAACCATCCACTGGGATGTTAAGGGAATTATAATGATTGACCACAAGCATCTTCAAGTTGACAGGACAGTATTGGAGTGACCTGTAGAGTGAACTGCAAAAGGCTATTAAGGAAAGTCTGCTGATTGTCCATTACCACCAAAGTTACCCATGATGGCTAAAACGGTGGAACCTGACCATGCCAGTCAGTCTGAAGACATAATTGTTAGTCACTTTACAGCAACTCTTAAGAATTTAATAAATTGCCTGAAAGTAAACAAAATCTGACTTTTAAGAATTTTCAGAATTTTAATATCGAAAAAAAGTTGAAAAATTTATATCCCTAAAGGGAAGGTTTTGGTCACTGTGAAACATTCTGAAAATTTGCCCATTTTTGCTTCCAACATTGGAATATATTAAGTCAAAGATCGTGCCAAGTTTTATACTATCAATTGCTACATGACTCAATGCAAATATTCAACAAATAATCAGATTTGAGAAAAAAATACAAATTGTTGATTGTGTCATTCTAATGTTCTGTGACAGTTATCACAGTCAAACTAAAACATTGCAACGATTTTGTTGTATCTGTAAAGATTGTCATATAAAACCTTTCTATTTCAATTTTGAGAAACTATCAGAAAATATTTTAGATATAGTTGCAATTTCCCAGATCTGTATGTAAAAGGAACTTCAAATTCTAAATTCAAACATTTGTTAATATACTCACGACAGTCATCAGGTTCATCAGATCCATCGCCACAGTCGTCCACAGTGTCACACTTCCACCAGAACGGAATGCATTTATCAGTTTTGCAACGAAACTTAAAAAAAACAATGAAGAAGAATGTTGAAGAACCCAACATGTCTATGTAGGGCATCTCATGACTGCATACAGCTTAGTCCACTCTCTTGTGTGTGAACGTTGGTAGTCAGAAAACTTTCTATAATAGAAATAAATGCTCAACAAATCATACCAAAATAATCTTTTAGGAAAGTATATTGTTCAAGAAAACCCCTTCAGACTCTGTGGAAACCACAACAGACTGGTTGAGCAGATGCTAAAGAGACCCTGTGGCCCCCAAATCTAAAATATTTACTAATTGGACCTTTACAGAAAAAAAATGCCAAACACCAAATAGGGTTAAAGTGATCAGGAATATCAGGAAAAGATAGCAAGTGGAATGAATTTAGTTAATCTAAATTAATTTAATTTAATTGTATTTCATTAAAAATTTGGGTAATTTAGTTAACCTCTTCTGAGCCTGTGTTCTTTAGCTGCTGAAGGAGGAGCTGAGGATAATCTGGTGGTACCTTTCCAATTCTGTTGTGCTGTGGTTCCAGGAAAGTTCCTGAACATAGAAATACTGCTTTCAGTCATAGTGAGTATTTGGTCCACAGAAATGTTAAGAATATTTCTTTAAGACTGTGGGTATTGAAACAGTTATTTTCAGCTTTTAAATAACCTCTGTATCTAACCTAATATCCTTCCAACTACTAGGTAAAAACCTCTGTATGTATTCTTTTTTTTAAATTTTTTTCATTTGTTCTTTGCTGATACACATGACAGTAGAGTGTATTTTGACATATTATACATACATGGATTATAACATTCTAATTAGGATCCCATTCTTGTGGTTGCATATGATGTCGAGTTTCACTGGTGGTGTATCCATATATGAACATAGGAGAATTATGTCCAATTCATTCTACTGTCTTTACCTATTCCCATGCCCCCTCCCTTTCCTTCACTCCCCTCTCCATGTAATAAGGGTGAGGGAGGGAAGGAGTGGAAGCTCTGTAGTATTATTTAAGCTTAATAGACCTTGAACTTCTACAAATCCTAAAGCTAAGAATGATATAAGATAAACTTTGAGCCCTACAGAAGAACTCTCAGCTCTGCAGGAGCCTGTTTTACCTAAAACCTCCACCAACATATTTGGTAAATGCATTAGTTTGATTTGAGGCTTTCTTTTAATCTCTCTCTGTAACTGTTCATGTAACCTTTTCCACAGTGGAGCATGTTATTCGGGGTAACATGAAAACATGTTCCTGGGCCTTTGACACTCACTTTTCATTCAGAATAAGCTATCTCATTTCCTCTGGGGCAAAAGCTATGTTTGCATCAAAAGTTGAATCCTATTTTCATAAAGAAGGCCATCTGAACCCAAATTTATCCACTGAGCCAATGTACAAAACTACCATTCCTATCAAATCACTTGTGGCCAGCTGTACATAGTGACCAAAAAAGCTCAATTTATTCCTTAGCAATCTCTGTCCAAAAATTAATTTCTTTCTTAGTAACATTTAGGCAGGAAAATCTAAAGATAAACAAACTTTCTGTATAGATAACCATTTATCTGAAGTAGTTATAAGTAAACAATTCATATAAAATTGTTAAAATCAAACAATAAATTAATTTTAGTTCATTTTTTTGGCATCAAGTGGTTTTCTTCTTCATTTAAAAAAAATTCAGTGAAAAGGAAGCATTATAATATTCATCTGGAACTGAAAACATTAGTTTGGTAATTTTCTAAAATTTATTCATTTTCTTTTTGAAGTGTTTACTTTGTAATTCCCACATGAATGAAGAGCTGGTGTTTATCTTAGCATGTTACATGGAACAAAAATTTGTTGTAGAAAACTGCAGCCTCAGTTCCATTATTGCTAATGAAAATGGATTAGCAATCCAAGAAGTTGTTCATTTAAAATACTGTTACTTTCTTCAAGTGAGAGAGAATTTAATGTTAACTTTTGCTGAGACTGTCTGGACAGCATGGAGGTGATTCAGAATACAATTACATTAAACATGAGAGTGGATTTTTCTTCCAGCAGCAATGTGGGAGGAATAGGGCACTATGAATCCAAGGGGAGATCTGACTCTTCAACTGATTTTCTCATATTTGCTTAGCCTGTAGTCAAGTCTGTTGTGGTTTTTCATAAATTACCAAAGGGAAAAAATTACCTTTATAGATAGTGACTGTCTGGGGATACGAGACTGAATCTGAAAGCAATTGCCCTGAACATTAAATATTTCCAGTCATTACAGTATATCAAAGCACATTAGTAAGAGGATTTCAGGTCTCCTGTGTATCTTTAAAGCATTCCAAATCATGATTGGAAAAATATCTAAGCCATGTCATTTTTAAATTTATTAAATATGTCTGATTTAAACAAATGCCAACCTTTGGAATTATAAATGATATGATTATTGCTCTCCATTTCATTCTTAATAACTACATAAAAGGGTTTTGAGTTAAAAGAAGCCAGGGTAAAATATACTTATGCTAACTATTCATACTAATCAGCATTTTATTGTCCGAAAAAGATTTCTTTTATTTTCTGTCTGGGGTTCACTTTTTCATACTTAAATACAGTAACTTAAAAAAGATGAATGCTAAATACAAAACGTTCTTCATGGTAAATGTTCTCTAAGACTAATATCTTGGTAAAATAAATTGTAAACTGTAATTACCACCACAAAAAGGGGTCATAAAGAGACTACTAAATAGATGGCTTAGTATAAGGATAAAATACAAATCCATCTATGGTGAAGTACAGTTGAAATATGAAGCTTCTCCACATTAAAAAAAAAGACATTTTAAAATTGACTTTTTTTTCCAATTAAAATTATTTAAATAAAATACCTGTAATCATTGATGTTGTAAGAATTGGATTTAATTTTGTTTTTATCAGGTTCTCAGATTATGTTTTTATTCTTAAGATAATTCTTATTGGTGTGATTTGCCTATTTTTCTAAAAATCTGTAATAGTTAGGAACACATCATTGGAAACAATCATTAGGTGATAAATAAAAAAAATCCTTCAGTAATAACAAATTTAAAACAACAATTTTTCATCAAAGTATTTAATGCTAACAATTCTGAAATATCTAGATTTACTTTAAATATCTCTCTGAAAACTGGGTTTCTATGAATTGATTATTCTCTGAGAAGTTACAAAAGATAATTTTTTCCTCTCATATGATCAGAAAAGAATCAGAGATAAATGTGTACATACACCAAAAGATTTGTAGAGATAGCCACTAATGGATTGTGTTAGTAGTTCATTATTAACTTATTCCTTGAAGAAAAAACAAATGAAATGGTAACTTATTATGTTTGAGAAGTATGGCTAAAAACAGAACTATCTGGTCCACATTTTTTATTTGTTCCATCTTGCTATATTTTTTATATTTATTATTGACTCTATTGAAAGTACTTGAAAAATTGTAAATATTTAGTGTAATTTACTTATATAAATAATACTTTTGGGTTGGGTTGACTGAGGTTTTCATTTAACTGATCAGGTGTTTTGGGCCATGAATAAATACAATTATAAATTTTTTTAATAAAATATCTTGAAAAGTTTTATTCATTTTATGTTTGTGTTAAGGCTGATGTCTTAATACTTGTGTCTTCTGTTGGAGATCTGTTTCAAGACATCCTCTGGTCTACTCTATTTTCAGTTGGCTATTATGGCTCACCACAGTACAGTGTGGCTACACTGGACAGACCACACCAGAGAAAGGAACAAAGGTTGTTTTAGAATAACCTGGAGGTTAAGTTAAAATTTTTGCTAAACTAAACAGCACTAATGAGAATTATATTTTAAAATTAAAGTGATATGATTTCTCACTTAAATTTTAATACTAGGAATAATTAGCAACTTTAATTTCCAGTTCTTTAAAAGGAATGTATTTAAAAAAAAAAAAAAAAAAACAAACACTCAGGGAATTATAATTAGAACAACACACTGTGAAGAAAGCAGCCTGTGACCTCTGCATTGAGCTAGACATCAGAACCTCCTGACAACAGGCCACACCAATTGTACCCATATTCTTCTCAGGGTATTCCAGTTGCACTAAAAGACAAGGTGAATAACAACAATAATTATGTACCAGAAACTTTTCCCATTTAATCTTTAAAAGAAGGAACTGAAAATATTATTGCTATTGTTTGAATGTTGTCTCCAAAACTCATTTTGAAATTTATCACTTGTTAATATGGGAAGGTAGGACCTTTAAAAGATTAGGTAAAATCATAAGGGCTCCAACCTCATGAATACATTATGTGGGTTAGTTTTCCAGGGAATAACTTGGTTTTTTGTTGTTGTTGTTGTTGTTTTGGAATTGAGGATTGAATTCGAGGCCACTCAGCCACTGAGCCACATTCCTACCCCTATTTTGTATTTTATTTAAATAGAGTCTCACTGAGTTGCTTAGTGTCTTGCTTTTGCTGAGGCTGACTTCGAACTGGCAGGCCTCCTCTCTCAGCCTCCGAAGCCAAAGGAATTGCAGGCGTGAGTCACAATGCCTGGCAGTAACTTGATTTTAAAGCAAGATGTCTCACCTTTGTTCTCTTCCTATCCCCTTCTGCTGCCCACTTCTACCTGCTTTCACTAAATACAGCCCTTCCATCTTGAACTTGACAGCCTTCAAAATTGTGACACATAAATTTAGGTTCTTTATAAATTACCTGTCTGTGTTATTCTGGTACATGTCAGTAGTAAACAGACTTAAGGCAGTTATTAAAAGATGAGAAAATTAAGGCACCAAGAAGTTAGGTAACAGCCCCATGTGATCCAGCTAGTTTAAAGCAGTCAAGGTTATGATCACTGTG
Organism: Glaucomys volans; assembly: GCA_020662805.1. Lineage (NCBI taxonomy): Eukaryota > Metazoa > Chordata > Mammalia > Rodentia > Sciuridae > Glaucomys > Glaucomys volans. The sequence goes on from JAJEJO010005555.1 coordinate 298,536, forward strand.
AGTTTGGCTTTAGTCTGTCCTCAGCCACTGTAACTGCTGATCCCTGGAAAAGCCAGATATCCTTCATTCTTTCATGTGTGGTGCAATCCTAATCTGAGAAGCAGGCTGAGCTAGCAATTCTCTATTTTAAACTTAAATTCTAAGAGAAATTCAAGCTCTTGCCATGAAGTCATGATGGGTAATTGGAAAAACAGCATATTCAAAGTATCGAATTATAAGAATAAATTTAGTAATTAAAAAAACAAATTATGGCTTAATTAACAATTTTATCTCAAGTCAAACAAGACAGTGACTCAAATATAGCAAAGTGCCATTTAGTAATAATGTTGTCTATAATTTGAAAGTAACACAATTAAGTTCATGCAACTACCATTATGTAGTAAGTTTTTCTGGAAAATATTTGAAAAAAAATTAAAGTTTGAAAGAAGAAATAGAGGTTCAGAAGGTAACCATTTAATCATTTTTAATTTTTAAAATCTGGAGAATTATTCTATATCCAATTCATTTTTTTTCTCTATCACCATCTCTGAGGAGTGGGAGAGATGTGGATATTGATGCAGAGTAGATTCATAAAATTTGTTTGTTTAAACTCCACACACCCTTCCCTACCTTGTGTTTTGAGCACCTTGTCTTCTTGAACTATATGAAATACCTGATGCTTCTACTATGTCCATTTAAGATTTAAGCCATTATTCTGCATGGATCTGTGTAAGAATGGTTCGTATTTTTGTTTCATTTCCTTTCAATCTCCGTGTTCCAGTGCTTATAGTCCCATTTTCAGAATACACATAAATTGTTTTTCCCTTACTCTCTTATCATCTCTACAATATATGGAAGAAGCATTCATTCCATTCTACACAACAACAACAAAATAATGTTTCAAAAATTGTATAAGAACATAAGTAAACTTATCAAAAACCTTTATAACTTGCCCATACATCCCATGAGATGACTTCCCGACCTCCACTCACCTGACTAGCTGTACAATTGGATAGACAAGTTCTGTTATCAGCTGCAAGATAAAAGTTGGTGGGGCATGCACATGTGTGAGTCTTTCCAGGGGCTAGAAGGCACAAATGACTGCAGCCACCATTGTTTATCATGCAGAGATGTTTTGAGACTACAAAGAAGAATGAGACAACAAAACAAAATGATCAAGACTATTATAACATGGGACTAGAGGTAAGACTTTAAATCTTGATAGCTTAAATTCAAATAAATCTTTGTAAACAAGAACTCATCCAGATTATAAGTGTTTATTATAAATGCTATTCATTGTGCAATAATATTAATTTCATATTAAATATATTTAAAGATTCTTTCTTTTAAAACAAGCATATTAGTAGCAAAAAAAAAAAAACCACCTTGCTCATTAAACAGAGACCATTAGCACTGTGGATGAAGACATACATGTTTAAAAATACAAATGTAAAATAAAACAGTGAAACAATGCTCTATAGCCAATAGTACAGGCACCTTACTTTCTAGTTCAAATATTTGCTGTCAGTAAAATTATCAAAACTTATCCCACAAGATCTGATAGAATTTCTATTGGAAATACTCTTGAATAAAATTGATTTGTCATTTTTAGAATTAGAGTTATATATATAATTATAATTATATATGTACATATATATATTCCCTTCTATCCAACATTCCAGAAATTAAGAATCCTATAAATGTTGTAAACAAATTATTTCAAGTTTGTAATTTTCATTTTTCTGACTACATGTATTATTGCCATTTCAGCGTAGTATGTTTTGAACAAATCAATAATTCTTTGGGCTATTATTGAGCTTCTAATCATATTCCTTAATAGCAGTACTTGATATCAACTGAATTCATCATACAAAATAATGTTAAATAATTACACTTAACCTTGAAAGAATAAAAAATGGAATGTTACTGAAAGATGTTGATGCATTTATGGAAATCATGGAAAGAATAATTACCATCGGGTTGTCTATAAGAATGATACACCTGGATATCTGTGATGGCATGCCATGAGTTAATCAGTGAGAGTCTGTCTGCTCCCGAGGTTTTATGGGCACGGCTGAGTGACTTGGTTTTCCCATCAGTCCAGTAGATGTAGTCTTCAAACAATGTTAGTGCAATCACCCCTGGAATGTCTTGATTAGGGACTGTAATAGGAGATGGTAAGATTAATGTTCAGTCTTGGAAGACTGCCAGTTAAAATATTCAATACTACATGGGCTGACAGATACAACTGCTACAGAACTTCATGTGAATAATTGCTGTGACAACCTGTCAGGCCAGCAAGGTTCTTTATTACTGGCTAAGAGAATGCAAGAAAGGGCTCAGGAGTTCACTTCACTTAGATTTAGCTGGGTTCAACCACTGGGAAGAAAATAAATATGAACCTGCTCACCATTAGTGGAAGGCTGCTTCACCAGAAACAAATAACATCCAACATTTTAAAATTCAAAATTGGGAGATATATATATATTTTCTTCATCCAGTTGTTCTTAAATAAAATCTTAAAATCTAAAGGTCACTGACCAATTCTCTTCCACATTTAAAATGATTAAATTAAATATCAAGGATGAAAGATGTCTCCTACCTAGAAATTGACTACTATGAAATAACTACAAACCATTTTAGTCATTGAGATTCTACAAGCATTATTTTTTTACCTGTGAGATTAGCTATGGGTACAAGGAAAGTGTGGCAGATAACAACACATTATACAGATTTAATAGTTGGCAAAGCTGGTTAGTTGCATGTTAAACTTATAATTATGCCTTTGTTATCGGCATGAGTTTAAATATGAACAGTGAAATCGAGCAACACAAATGTGATTTTTTTCCTTAAAGAGATTCTGGCAAATAAGGTATAATAAACCCTGTTTGGTGTTCTGGGGTTAAATGATGTTACAGGGTTTTAGAATTTACTTTGTGCTTCCAGTTTCTCAAAACTATTAAATAATAGAATTCAGAAGAAATTCTCCAATTTATAAAAACATTGTGATACCTTTTTCTGTATTAATTTTCCAATTTACTTTTTGGTATTTCTGTTTTTTATTGAAAGATGTTCTACTACTCCAGTAATATATACTTTTTTGTTAATTAGATTTTAATGACTGAGAAGTAATGTTTGGATTTGACTGCTCAGTACCAACTGAATTTGCTGCTTTCAGGGATTTACTTATTTTAAAAACACTGAGTAAATTCATTGTAAATCTATTGATTTGTTATGTTTATTATGACAAATATGATCAGATAATTCACTATATAATTAACTAATAACTAATTCACTATATAATTAATTAATAACTATAATTACTATAATTAAAATAAAGTAGAAATAAAATGAATTAAATAGTAAACCTTTAGATAAATAGTGTGTTATTTTATTTACTACTCTCACAGCATCTGGCCAGAAATCTACTCTGGACTATATAATGCATATGGTGACACAAAATTTTAAAATATTCAGATGTGCACACTTGGTATATTTTGAATTTTGATGTAAATATCCAGATGTACGCACTTACTCATCTGTATACTCTTATTAACATGGAACAACACTAAAATGATTAGTGGAATTGGATAGAAGAATGAAAGGAATAGTTTACCACTATGAATCATGTTTAAGAAACAGATACAAAATATTTCTTCATTTTCTTTTTTTATTCTAGAAATAAAAAAAGTCACAAAAATTAACAATTGGGTGAATCACGGTGATGGGTGAGCATTATGAGTTTTTAACCCTGATATGTATGGAAACTGGGAAAAAAATTGTAAAAAATTTTAAGAGGCTCAAAAGCATTGAATTTCTATATCTTTAGATGCAAAGGAAGTAATCACATAATTAAATAGGGCTCAAAAATTTAATCATTTATTTTTAAAATCTCAGTCCTTGAGAGATTCAATGTCTTTGTAAAAATTGAAATTATTCAAGAATTTTCCACTTAGCATTTCAAAAATAGCACAGTCTTTTTAACTATTCACTAATAACTATAGTTGATATTTACTAAGCACATAGGTGTTTCAGAAGTAGGCCATTGCATCTCCAAGTGTTTGGAGGTACTTGTACTCTATAAAAAGAACTGTCAGGTGCAGATACCAATAGTTTTGAGGTTGAGAAGTCCTACACTAGGATATTGACTTTATGTGTCTTAATTCATTTAATATTCCCCAAAATTCTACTTACTGTATGGTAGTGAACTTCACTTGGTAGATGAGAAAACTAAGATTTGGAAAACTTAACTTGATAAAGGAACGGTAGAAAAATTAGTAAATGAAGGTAGTGGCATTTGAATATATGACAGCTTCTCTGGTTGCTGAGTTTTAATCCCTTCACCATCCTAGTTTAAGAAACCCAAGGAAGTAGAATACATAAAGCAATGGGGTAATTTCATAAGTAACATATAAAAGCTTATTTAGTGACTTGATTGCAGTTGCACTTTATACGGTTTCCAAACATGGGACAATTTATGCATTGAGCAAGTGCTTAAGTATGGACTACCCATCAGAAACTTCTGCGATGAAAAAATGATGATAACTTTAAGGAAATCAGAAAAGTGAATTCTTACTTCAGAAGAATGGCACATAGCTGAATGTACCAAATACACAGAAAAGTCAGGTCAAAGTGAGGAATATTAGTGTATTTGCCCAAAGTGACCATCTGTTTGTTTCAATTCCTTGTTTGATGTTGGCAGAGAAGAATAGGACTAATGCTAGTCGCTTTGGAAGCCCATTCCAGTTCTGCTCATTTGGTAAATGTGCTTACTTCCCAAATAACATCAAACACAACCACCAGAATATTTGTCCTAGAAAAAGCAAAGTAAAAATACCAAAAAGGGCAAACCTAGACCCATACATCTGACACTTCCCTAACTCCATCTGTCTAGTCTTTTAAGAAATAGGGACAAGTTCTTTTGATACCAGAAACAGCACCAATGAAAATAAGGCAAAAGAAACAAAAACAAATGAAAGTCTTCACATAATGCCCTTTTTTAGTATTCAGCCCATAACTGAGCAGCATGCTTCATTTCCTCCTTAGGACCTAAATCTCTTCCACAAGAGTTAATTGCCTTTCTCCTTAAGCTTCTGTGAAAAAAAAAATTGTCATATATTAACTGTTCAATGACAAGTATAATTAAATGAATGCATTCTCCTTTTTTTCCATCAGCATATGAAGAGCTCAACCTACATTGATTAAATGAAAAAAATCAGGGCTAATGTCATATATTTTCATACAAGACCTTTACTCATTCTGAAGAAAATAATTGCTTATTTTGAGTTGTCCATTCATTTTTACATTATGCAGATGTTAGTATACATGTGAGGCATGTCTATATGTACTATGTATGTGTGTACTTATGTGTAACTGATATGTCACACATATACACACACAGAGCAGCAAGAGAGATGTATTACAACATAATGTCATGGTCAAAGTGGAAATGACAAACATGCAGTGTAATAGTTAAAGAAGAATATTTAGTAAACTCTAACATTGAGATGCGGCTGATTTTAGGAGAATAAGTAGTAAACGTGTTCCCAAAATGATATCTTTTCAAGACGAAAAGATTACAAGTGGTAGTCCCATATAAGACTTCATTTATTTACTTAAAAGAAAAATGAGAAGAGTAAACTTAAGGAAACTTTCATTTAAAGGTATTCAGTAGACATGTGCAAAAAAGAAAAGCAGAACTGCTGTGTAGGCTGCAGTTTAACAGATATATATATATATGTATATACATATATATATATACACAGATATATATATCATATATATTAACAGATATATATACACACACACACATATATATATATAGCGGTTTAACAGATATATATACAGATATATATATAAACTAAAATAGGCACATATATAGCCTATTTTAGTTTACTGTAGTTAGGCCTCTATTGTATATACAGCATTCATTATTTATTGTATTGTTTCCAGTATTCCACTCAAGCACTATGCTCCTAATTTTTATTTCATACACTATATGTTTCAGAAGAAGGGAGTTGATATTTGGCAAAAAATAAATCAAGGAAACACTCCCTTGTGGAGTTTTTCCCTTTAAGTCAGGTTGGCTGCCATCCTGCTAAGGCCTCACTGTCATTGTAGCAGATAGAAAAGGCGGCAGTCCAGAACATGCTCTTTGCTTAACTGCCAGAAACAGCCTATCACAATAATCCTGATGAGTCATTTCTTTGGATAGTATTTATCATGCTAAACAAGTACATTCCTGGATAACCTTGTTCTAATTTTACATTTTGACTAATATAGAACAAAGTGCACAAGAACCAGAGTTCTCATCTTTGGTTCAGTTGAAATCTCATTGTGTTATGCAAGGGTATTATCGCAGAAAGAACACAAATTTATACAGTGGATTAGTAGTTAGACATTTTATTAGTGATGTCTAGCTTTTTTTCCTATTTATTTCCAAGGTTTATATTTAGGATCCAAGTGCTATTTCAAAATACTATCATGGCCAGTGATCACTTGAACTTATTACTTGAAATGTCTCTAAAGACTTTACAATACTCTCAAATATAAAATACAAAATTTACAGAATTTAATCACTATATTCTATAATTATTTTATGATGGAATCAAGATAAAGAAATAACTAGAGTTTAGAATTTGTAATGAATTGTTATATATTGTTTAGAAGGAAGTACTCAAAATGTGATATTTTAAGGTCAAACCGAACCTTTATACAAAATTGACTATGAAATATATATAAATCTCCCAAGACTTTAAAATTAATAAGTATCAATTTTTAACATTAAAAATTTTCCATTTTGTAAAATACATTTTATGATGCTTCCATTTTTTTAAATTCTTGATGCCTTTACCTTAAATACAAGTTCACATATTCTCATACCTGAAATGATTAAAAACTATTTAAACTTTTCTCCTTTTTTAAAAAAAAAAATATTTTTTAGTTGTAGATGGACACAATATCTTTAGTTATTTACTTTTATATGGTACTGAGGATCGAACCCAGTGCCTTCCACCTGAAAGGCAAGCACTCTACCACCAAGCCACTGCCCAGTCAAACTTTAATCAAGCATTCTACCACTGACTTTGTTTGTTTTCTTTTTCTTTTTTTATTTCTGTTTTGCATATGCCAGGTAAGTGTTCTATGGCTGTCTTATGTCCTCAGCAGTTTGCTCCTTGTTTTGAAAGCCTTCAGCCTCTTTTGTAAAAGTCAGTTCCAGCATAAACAGAAAACACATCTTCAAATGATAATCGAAGAAAAAAAAGAATAAAGAAATTATTTACAGAAGTCTGGTCATATCTAAGGGACCAATGACAGTTTATTTTTCCTAGATTTCTCACCAGAACCTGGTAAAAAAAAGAAATGTAGCTGAGAGGAAAAAGTCATTCAAGAATAGTGGTCATTGGTGGATGGGAACTCAGTCACTGCTAAATCACTGCGGTCAGGGGCCTGGAGAGAAAGGGAGTGGATAAACATTCAAAGTTTTCCTCCGTGTCCACCTCCCAATGTGCTGCAAGTACATGCTACAGAATAAAGTCAACTTGAGGCCAGAAGGGAAAAGAATCTGGGTGATGTAAATCATAGAAACCAGTCTTGTAGCACCTGAAACAGGGCACAAGAGGCACAGATGGAGAAACTAGATCCCCTGAAATTAAAATTCCTTGTATTTTTTATGTCACATATCTCCCCATGGATCAAAACTATCAGTAACACCCATTCCCTAGGCAATATGGCAATATGGTGCAAAGGATTTAGCCTGACTAAAGCAACTACTGTCTTCAGTAGAGAAAATCAGGATGCTCACTAATTATCTGTTCTGAGAACCCAACACTAACAATTTCCCCTGATATGCTTACAGGAGGATAAGGGCTCACATAAGTAGGGAAGCTAGGGCATGATGAAAGTAGCAAAACACAAAACCAAACAAGGAATATATAAAACAATGAAAAATAACAAGCACTGAAGAAAATGAAATGAGATTAAATGAAGACTACAGAGCTGTATAGGCTAGAACACTGTTAAAATTAGACTCTGGTAGAAAATGGTTCATCATGCCAGAGAAAATGGAAGACAGTGGTCAGTGGGTGGGTGGATAATAGTCTCTAGTTTACAAAAAACAACAGAGAAGAGTGGATGGGGGGAAATGGCCAGGGCATACTAATCTTCAGAGGATGACTGCTGAGCCAGTAGCTTTAGTTACAAACACCACAACAAAACAGTGTGCTTTATGTAATCTCAGAGCCAAGGACATCTGTTCTTTGTCAGTAATTATGTCCCCTTCAGCTTTGCTTGCAGATATTTTTTTATATAATTTTTTCCTCTAAACCATCAACACCAAGCTACAAGATGTTGCATTTATTGTTATCCTCTATAGCCATTTTGCCTGCCTGCTTTTTAATGCAATTTTGCTTAATGATAATGAATAGCACTACAAATAAATCTTCAGGCAAATGGATTCAAAATTCATTGTTCAAAATGAATAGGAGAATTAAGAAATGACAGGAACACTCAGGATAGATAATATTTTCAAATATTGTGATAGACTATTGAAAAGATACTTTTCCAATAAAAAAACAATCATTGTCCTTCAATGAGGTCTTCAAAAATAATGTTCTTTCATTCAACATACACCATATGGCACAGCTGATCTAAGCTAGTAAAACTAATACTACCTATTACAAAGCACTGACTTTTTTGTATTGTCATTTGATCAAATGTCCAAACTAAGGTTATGTGTCTCTCCATAGTACGGTAATTTGTACTGGGACACTTAAATTTATAACTTTTTGAAATGTGTCACTTTCATGAATGCAATGTTAAAAATGAATGTGATGTTTAAGCCATTATTAAAAGGGCAAAGTAATTCATGCCCCATGCTTTTGTGGAATTTCTTGCATAATTTTGTCCACCTTCTCACCTCAAATAATATGTACTTTATATGTTGACTTGAAATATTAGTTTTATCACAATTCAGTTCCTTTCTCTATCTCACCTACTTTTAAATTACCAAAGGAAGTCATATATGGTTATTTCAATAATTTAACATCTAAAAGGAAAAATGCTGTTAATAAATGTGGAGTTATGAGAAGTTATATGAAGTTTTTACAGGAGGCTTTGAAAATGAGGGCTGAGAACTAGACTTTGGAAATATTATCTCTTGAAATGACATTGCTTTCTTTTTTAAGCAAAGCAACACTGTTTTGTGCCCCTGGTAAAGGGAGATTTCTGCTGCTGTGAAATTTTGGGGGCCATTTTACACAGGCCCTTGGAAAAGTGTTTTTGGAGTCTGGCTTTCAGTATATATCATAAACCTAAGATTTATGATATTCTACACAGATGTGCATTAGGAATATCTTTGTTAAGAGAGTCCTAATGAAAACTGAAGATGATAAGCACTTTGTCAATGAATAGTTATCAAGTACAGGACTTTACATGAATGAAGTATTTGACCTAATATTTCTGCAAATAAATATTTGTAGAATAAAAGCAGAAAGGAGTGCGATACATTACAAGGAAATCAGTTCTAGGGAGTCAGCAATAAGTAGGGGTAAGTAATGGAATTGATAGACTGTCCTTCTCTGCTTCAGTTTCAACCTCAGCCAATTCATATTAAGAAAAGTATAGAAGCCCTAATCTATGAAGAAGAGCATTGACCAATAGTGAGGCAAGTAACTACCTAGATTAAGGAGTGACAACCTAAGGTGAATCTACTGATCCCTAATCTAGTCCTCCTTTGTGCATATTTCAAAACATCACATTTGAGTTAGATGTGGTTGTTGAAAATGATTGAACATTCCAACTAGGATAATGTTTTAAATGTTGGTATATTTAAAAGTATGTGAAACATATGTGACATTTGCAAAAAAAAACCCCACACATTTAAACATACATGAAATTTAATGTAGCATGTCATATTCAGGGGCAAAACTGAAAGACATGATTGACACTGAAATTCTGAGACATTTTAGAAATGGCAGTTAATTTCAATTTATTTTCCTGGTTCAGGAACATTTCTATAGTAACCGAATTGTATTTTGCTTCCTTTCATTAATTTTTATTGTATTGTAAACAGTAGCATATCAACACCGTTGGCATAAAATAGCCTGTGAAGTCTACTGTTTGTAATGGACTGTGAATGATAGGGATATTTTTTCAAAGTACTAAAATGCAAAGTCTTACCAAGAATGAAACACTCTAGAATATTATAAAATAGTAGGGGGCTGCTCATTAGGTTTCTTCCCTTTCTTAGTGAGCTTTGGTGGATATTTAAATTTTCAAAAAACTCCAATGCAATAGCTATTAAGCTTCAAGATACATAAACAAAAAACATCCCCTTTGGTTTTTTTTCCCTCCTTCTTTTTCACATCAGAAGAGAACCTTTTAAATATATTTTATGCTATTTTACCAGTAGCATGCTGAGATCTGGATTCCTTTTCCAACATTAATAAGACTCACTGCATGGGTTATGATTTGGACTTTTAAATCCAAACACATTATACCCCCTCACAATACAAACTAGATTCCAGAGCAATACAGCTATAGAGTGAGACTACAATACTGTCACTTTAATATTGAGACCCTTCAGGCCTAGGGATATAGATGCAGTTATTCTCTAAACAAAGAGCCACAGTCAACATAATTGCATGAAGTTTTAAACAATTTGTCCAAAGTACAACAGACACTTCAGTGATATGCTATAGTTTAGTGTCATACACAATCATTACTCTTCAGAGAAATTAGAAGTTATGAGTATAAATTTTTCTAGTATGTTACATAAACTATGTAAACAACCAAGTTATTTAATACAAGGTTAAATCATACAGTGATACGCGAAAAGTACTGTGGAAAAATACTATGGAACAAATAAACTTAGAATCTCAAATTTTAAAATAACTTTTTCTTAGCTTACCCTTGTGTTTTTACTCTTCAGACAGTGTTTTCAGTCTTTTTTTTTTTTTTTTGTCAAGAAACTGTCTAGACATTTTAAGTTCAATGGCACAAGTAACAAAAACTAAGTATTTCATCTGATTCTGTTACTTTGACACAATTAGTCAGAATGAAATTTTAGTCTAAATAGAATCTCTGGCATTTAATTCCATTTTAAATAAATGATATTACAGTAAATTAAATGGAAAACAGAACCTCTAAGTTAAGATAAATATGCAGAATTATTGCTGAAACTTTTTTTTAGAAAATGCTTGTAATTTGTGTTGTATAGACAAGACAGACCATTTGGAAAAAAAGCTGTACTTTTTGGAATGCACAAAATCAATGACAAGAGACCTCAAATTTCATAGATCCCCCATAACATGAAGTTTAAAATAAGAACGAATGTTTTTCTACATACAAGAGATGTAGTTATTTAGAAATAGCAAATTGTAACATCAAACTACTCCCCCGTCCCCAATTCATTTATTGAAAATGTGAATGCCCTATGTAATAGTTTTTAAAGTGGACCTTTGGGAAGTGACAATTTCACCTTAGTGAATGGGATTATAAGAGATCTGAGAAAGCACCTTTCTTTTTTACCATGTGAAGACACAGAAAGCAAGAACTACCCAGGAAGCAGCCAGAGTCTTCACCAGCCACTGAATCTACTAACACTTTGTTCTTGGACCCTGGGTCTCTGAAACTGGGAGGAATGATTTTTTTGTTGTTTATAAATTGCACAGGCATTTCATTATAGAAGTGGAAACAAACTAAGATGCAGGGACTAATTTTTAAGAAACTTTATCATGCTTTTCATTTTCCCCAGAAAAATGAAAATGAACTTTGATGAGATGTATTCTCTCTTTTATAATAATATGTTCTGGTGGCTGAAGTTAGTATACATTTGATTGTCCCTCATATCTGACACATCTGTATTTATCTAGGTTTGCACTTATGTTCTTACCCTTTTTACTAAAGACTATAACCAACAGACATCAAATCTTCAATTATCTGTTCGAAAACATGGAAAGCGAATCATGAAAGCATGTTGCTTTGGAGTCAGATAAATATGGGTTAAAATTCCAGTACACTTGATTGCTAGCTTTATGGCTTTTGTTGAATTTTTTAATTTCTTTGAACCCATTTCTTTGATGCAAAATTACTTTCATGGCAATTATTTCATAGAATTTGTAGATGGAATGATTTAAAGAGCATGCACTGCATTAAGCACAGTCTCTTAGACATGGTAGGATTCTAAGAAAAACAATGTGTTTACATTATTGAGTATACTTCCTGCTCTCTCAACCCAAGCAGCAGACTAAGAAAATGTCCATTGAAAACCTAAATAAACAAACAATATGTGCCAAATACCCAGTAAAATGTGATTCTCAGGAATATAAGTTTTACCAAGAAGTTCTGATATGCTATTACACAGTAGTGTAGTTGTAGGTAATGACAATGAACTGTATAATTTAAAGAGCTGTAAGAAAGCATTCTGAGTTTTCATTATAAAGAAATGATAAATGTTTGAGAAGATAGTTACATTTAACCTGAGTTAAACATTACACAATGTATACACAAATAGAAATATCAAGTGATGCCATTAATATGCACAAATTCTGTTTTTATGTATCTGCTAAAAATAAATTTAATTTAAAAAAGAGAATACTCACTGATTTGACAGGTTTACAAGGGTTAAACTTTAAAAGATGTTAATAAATGTTATGATAATACTCAGGGAGAACTGGAGCTTGAATTGGCAATTTGAGAGTTTCATCAAGGCTAAATTAAAAAGCACCTAATTATTGTAGATTTCTAAATTCTCTCAGGCTTAAATTGAAGACTAATCTGAGATTAAAACTTGGAAGTTTGGCAAAGATTCTGAAAGTGTTGTTGACTCACCTAATTGGAGGCTTCATTTTTAGTTCTGAAATTCCCTTTGATGTTCTTTTTTCCCAACACCTTTGTTTCAATAGATGAGGAAACTATGGCTTGTGGAAATTACCTACACTGTTCAGGGTCCATAAACCAGGTAGTAGCTGATCCCATCCCAACCCATCTTAGGTTTCCCAGTCTTTAAAATCCCTGAAGGTTTGTTTTCTCCACTTCTAGGTCCTTTCACTTCAAGATATGTACTTCAGCAAAGTTTTATTACTTCTTATTCAAAACCAAAGCCTAAAATTCCCCGAGGAATTAACTGTGGATGTGGGCAGTAAAGAATCAGGTCCAAACGTGTAGACTGAAAAAATAAATATTATTCAGGTATTTAGAACCACTCTAATTTTGTATAAAATCTGGACAGAGTCTTCAAATTACAGGCCTCTCAATGGGTCTATTTTGTGCCGAAAGATAAAGTAGAAGACCAGAGTTTCATTTACCTGCATTCTTTTCTAGGTAAATTATTAGGTGTTCTGAAATACTTTTAAGGAAAGCTACCATAAAGTATGCTTAACCACATCTTTATAATGGTTCTTTTGCTAACCGTGCAATCAAAACCAATGAATATCTTGGACTGGGGATGCAGCTCAGTGGCAGAGTGGTTGAACCCTGAGGCCCTGGGTTCAATCCCCACTGCTCTCCGCCCAAAAGTCTCTCAGCAAAACAGTTTTAAGATTCAGTAGGAATGTCTAAGTTGGGCCCACTTCGGTACATTTAATTCTTTAAAAAATGTATGAATATATATGAAACTAATAGTTATAAAATGGCAATTCTTTTCCCTAGGTAAATGAATAACACTATAAATCATTCACATAATGTTTACAAATCAACTCCCAATAGTTCTACTATTTTAATCTTACGGATCTCTACAATTTTTTTTCTGCTAAATTACCATTGAATCTAACACTGTATCCCTATTCCCACAGCTATAATGACTTCAAACATTTTCTCCTAAAATATTTTAACAGTCTCTAAATTGTTTGCCCTTCCAAGGTCTTTCATTTTCCATGCTGTTGTCAAATCTAATAACAGCACCGTATCAGCTAAACACCATCAATGGCTCCCTATGACCCAAAGGGTAAATTCTAAATTATATAGCACACAAGTCTTGTCACAATCTGGCCCCAATTTGCTCTTGTTCATCTAGTGTCATTATCTCCCTCTTATGACTTCCAGTCGTAGCCAAATTATGTAACCCCATGCTGTTTCAAGACCCTATTACATCTTTGCACATGACGTTCCCTCTGTGTGAAGAATCCCTCCTGCGATTTTCCTATATGGGGACTTTTGCTAAAACCTCTCAGGCTGCTCATATGACCTCACTTCCACAAGGCCTTTCCTATTCCTATCTGCATTTTCACAATGTTTTGCATATATTTCTACCCCAATCTAATTTATGTCATTACCTAAATAATACTTTTTTCCCAATGAATTTTGTTTTGGTGACAGGGATAGTATAATGCATGGAACAGAAAGACAGGTGAGTAAATGTTGAATGAATGAAGAATGAATGAATGGGCAAAGTAAAAGCAAAGAAATCAGAAAAAATTAAAAATGAGCCAATGAGCATGTAATTTAAAAGAAGCTACCTGAGATAATAATCCAGTAGCATATATAATATTGCATTGCATTATATCACTTTATGTTATATTGTAGAGAAAGCAAGCAGAATTGGGATTAGGGAGAGAATCATGTGACGAACAGTCTCCATGTTCCTAATCTAGCAAAATGCCAAACTAATGTATGTAGGATGTCTTTATCCTTTTTGGCTTAGTCTTGTAATGCTGTGTTTGGAATAGGTGGGAAGATGAGTTGGAGTAAAGGATGTAGCAGAAATTCACAAGCAAACTGCAAGTCATTTTCTGCCTTGGATATAGTCTGATCTTTCAAGGCATACAACTTAGAAACTTCAGAGGTTCTTGGATTGGGCAAATGATAATAAACAATACTAATACTGTATGGAATTACCATATGGTTTAAATAAGAATGCATTTGGGAATAAAACCTTTTAAAATCATAAATTCTTATTCAAGGGTTAACTTTTCTCCACTTTTAAAATTCAGCTTAGGAAATAGAGTCATTGTCCTGAAAATTCTCACTTCTCATATTATCAAATTACTTTCATGGGTAGCATGTACATTCTTCAGGTGAGCTTGGGTTCCCATTTTAACAAAAATAAAATTACTGAGAACAATAATGCTGGTCCAATTAAGAGAACAAAAGAGGACAGTGACCAAAGTAACACAAATGTTAGATATAAAAATCTCATTGTACACCTACAAATATGCACAGAATCCTCTTTTGTTTATGTGACAAATGCAAAGAATAGAATAATCCAATTCTTTTTTACAAATATGGCAGATGAAGGTCTCTCTCTTTATTGACTCTGAAGTTGGCATAATTCAGGGTAGCTACAATTAGCACCTCATTAGTAACTACCAGCTAATTATTGGCCTACACTCAGGTATTGGCAGATGCCTGGCAAGGAACTTAATGAATTTTTCATTAGTCTTTCTGTGAGAATCTTCAGAAGAAAATACTTCTGAAGAAAGTCTCTTACTTTCCTGTTCTCCCCATTGGAACCTCAAGATACTTTCTAAATCAAATTTTAAAAAACTTAATAACATCAAGCTGAATTATCTTTTAGTGACGTATTTTGTTCCTTAATATATTTAGTATCATTTCTTTTTGCTATACATGTTCTTCTACCTGAAAACATTACCAGTTCCATGACTGAAGTATACTTTGTTCATATGCATTTAATTTTATATTGTTTTCCAAAGTATTAGTTGACTAAATATTGTACATACTTTTAAAACAATAACCATAGGGTGTGATCAATAGTTTCTAATAAAACTAACATTTTTAAGTACAATTTTTGGCACTCAATCATAAAGGGTTCAACTAAAACATATGTAAGTATTTTACACTGCAGTATATTTTTAAACATTTACCTATGTGACCAAAATTCCTGTAAATTTTATTGTACAGTGGAATTTTAGCTCAAATTAATACATTCACAACATCCTTGTGCTTTACATGAAGGTGAAAAATGGGCAGCTTCATGGTTATATAGCTAATTGTCACAATTAAATTTTCAATTATATCTTCTGAGAATGATGCAGAACATTTCATTCCATTCTTTCACTGAGATTTAACTTTTGAATGCAAAGTGTGATTTTGATTTTTCAATATTACTTTTGCTTTAATTAAAATGCTAAAGTGATCTCTAATTCTTCACTCAAATTGAATTTTTATGAATATTTTATCTCTATAATTGGAATGTCAACACTTAAATAAATGATTCATCCAAATATACTTATCATACCTCAATGCTCTTATTCTTAAGAAAGCATCTCTAAAAACTTTGTTAGCATTTTTATTTAAAAGGATGTATTTGATCAAATATCAACTGAGAGAAACAGGGAAATTCAAAATGGTGTGACTTCAGCACCTTTTAGGTTTTTTTGGTTTGTTGTTTGTTTGCTTTTTTCTTTTGAAATTCAGTGTTATCATCCTTCTCAGGACTCCACACTGGCATGTTTTCATGGTCTCATCTGATTTTTGACAAAAAGTTTTTCTCCTTTCCTAAGTCCTCTTCTAGGAGTTCTGCGATAATCTTAATGCCAGACAAGAAAACAATCTGTTGGGCTACATCATTCTAACGGGTTGACTTTTTTAAGGGAGTTCTCTGTGAAAGTTACATTTTATGAAATGTTTTGAAATGAAAACACCTAATAGGAAAGGGGAAGTTAGATGTCCAAAGATAATAAAAATTCATTTTCCTTCTTTATTCAATTAAAAAAATTTAAGCTTAAAAAGCTACTGCATTTAAAATATTTTGAGGGCAATTTGGATCATTTGTAGTTTCTGGTTTATCCATGTCCTATTTATCTATATTTCACTTCTTGAATAATATATCTTTACTATTATGCTTTTTAATTTCTTCATCCTTATTTTTTTCATTAGGAAATTATCTCTCCTTATCTTAAATCTAGTGTTATATTCCTCTATCTCTAATTCTTCACCAATTTCTTGGATACTTAGAGTTTTTTAAAATCTACTTAGTTATACATAGTGGAAAAGTAAAGTATCTGAAGAATTTCATATTAATTTATGTTTTCATTATATCCTGAATGTCATTTGAATTGAAAACAGTTTTTCATGTTTTTAATGTTGCAATGGATAGCAGTAAATATAATCATGTACATAGTTAGACTGACAAATTTAAATGAGGTTGCTTCATTGACTCTAAAACATTATATTTACTCAGTTTTTTAAAAGAAAACTGATATCCTATCAGATTGCAATAATAACCTCATATTTGCAAGCAAATATTCTTTTTTTCCAATTCAGTTAGGACACATGAATATGTTAATTATGAAACTAGCACCCATTTACTACAAATTTGAAAAAATGCAATTGGAAAAAGCATGAATCATCCAAATTTTTTATGTATAAATTACATAACTTCTGAAAAAATATATATAATTCTAATTTATTTATGCTTTCTTAAAGAAGTATAGTAATGTAACCTTAAAGTGAAAAAGATGTTTGATGGGAGAAAGCATATAAAATAAATACATTTTTTAAAGGAATATTTTATGCACTAGAAAAACTGACTTATGTGTACTGCCAACCTTTGTGTCTGTGAGATCCATCCATGTTGCTAAATTCAATGTGGTTTTCATCAGCCCAGTAGAGTCTTTGGTTGACATAATCTATTGTTAGTGCCATAGGTCTAGCAATCTTGGTTTCTATGACAACACTTTGATTGGTTCCATCCATTCCGACACGGCCAATGTGAGGATACTCACAGCAGTCAATCCAATACAAATACCTAGGAAAGAAAATCAATAGCCATTTTGTTTACAGACACTCTGGAAGTAAAACATCATAGGATATTTCACACTTTTGTTCAATTTTTTCTAAATTAATTCTTGGTATCACTCTAATTACAGTTCTCAGAGAAATCCTTCATCATAAATTTTGTTGTGAATTTTTTATCACAAGTTTAAAATGTTTCTTCGTTTTATGCATTTCCTTTAATATACAACATCATATATAGAATGAGATATTTTACAAGTGTTAATAAATTATAGATATCCCAAAGTAACAAATGTATATTTTAAAAAGGCATCTAATATCTTGGAGAAATGTTTATCTATTTCTATGGCTATATCTATGTGTATATGTATGAATATATCTATTTATTGCTCTGTTTCTTTTGGTTTCTTATCTAATAAAAATTCCAAAAGAGCAATAGAGGGATTCATACCATTTATTTGAATATGTATTATCAATGTGGTAGCCAGTATCCAATGACTAAGTTCAAACTAAACAAATCAAATAATATTTAATGAACCAGATTGTTCCTCATGCTAGCCATGTATTATATGTCCAAAGACTAAATGTGTATAATGGATATTACATCTAACAGCAAATAAAAAGAGCATGTCTATCACCACAGAAAGTTCTACAGGAGAGCACTGATTTAAATTATGCTATTACAAGTTCCACAGTAGGACTGGGCAGTAAATTAAAGTAACACTATTGATACTAATTAGGTTAAGTTAAATAAAAATATCGCACCCCCATAAAATAGAAATAGCAAGCAACTAACACATCACTTAGAAATTTCATCATTTTTCAGCTTATCTTTCAAGTATAATTATATTTGATCATATAGAATACATTTCCTTAGTTATATAATTGAAGATTTGATTTAGAGGATTTTTTATGTCTTTTTCATATTCAAACTTGAAATTAAATTCTATTTTTACAGTAAAGGTTTTCTAAGTTTAATCCTCTCTTTTTGCTAAGTCTAATCCTTGGCAAGTAATTCTTCAGATTTAAAAATGTACTGGGATATTTGTTTTAAATTTGAAATGTTCTTTAAGAGATTTTTTTTCTCATAATTTTTGACAAAGATAATTATGTTTTGATATTTTATTTCACACTAGAAAACAAATAATGGTTTTCTGGAAAATCCACTTATTAAATACTAGGCTGATGGAAATAATCATTCTAAATAACTTGAGAAATTTTGGGGTTGATGATCATCTTTGGGGTATGTATAAAGGCATGGATTATAAGGATAATAAAACAATTATTCAGTAGCAAAAGTATCATTGATGTACTAATGAAGCATGGTTCATAAAAGCAGAGTATATATATATATATATATATATATATATATATATCTTATAAGGACTAAACAAAAGGTGGAAATTTGTGAGCAGAGGTTCAAAGGGAGCTCTGAGAATGAAAACTTGAACTTGAGTCAGGAAATCTCAAGTCAACCTCTCCTACGTCATCACTGGAATTGTTACCCAATGCTTACAAAAGCCTGTCTATGTTAATTCTGAAGACATTTTGAAAATTCCAAATCATCAAGTAATAATAGATGCCAACCCTTTCTGAAAATTATGGTCTATTTTTTGAATGTTGCATTATTTTTAACACTTTATTTAAAGACAAAATATGTCTGTGAAATATA
Organism: Glaucomys volans; assembly: GCA_020662805.1. NCBI lineage: Eukaryota > Metazoa > Chordata > Mammalia > Rodentia > Sciuridae > Glaucomys > Glaucomys volans. The sequence goes on from JAJEJO010005555.1 coordinate 317,881, forward strand.
TCTTTCAGAAAAACACAATTCATTTCTAAAATGAATATATAGAGGAATTAATTTACTTCTAAAGGAGAGATAATGTCAGTTAGACACAAAATGAGAAAATCTATCAGAAAATATCATAACGAAAAGTATTTTATCTTATTGAAACAAATAAGAATATGCCTACTTGCCTTACTGACCCTGAATCCTGGGAAATGCTGATACATTAATTGTTTTTCTCATTAAATATGATATGCTTATATGAGTTTCTCCCTCATGTGTTAGATACAATTAGACTTACTTGTCTTTTCACACATAATATTTTAACAAATGGACTTAAGTAAATAAAATGTAAATGTTTTAATGTAACATTAAAAATTCCAGATTGGTTCAATTGGAGATATTTTTCCTATTTCTATCCAGCTATACTCCCTACAGATTCTTGCCCATACAATTAAAATATCTTAGAGGTGAAAAGAGATATTTCTACATTAGTTGATATCAGCAAAAATGTTGGAAATTTTTTGGGTGTGAATAATAATGGTTTTGAATCCACTAGGCAAAATTTTGAGTTTCTAATGTTCTAACTTCCACAGCGGTTCAATTCTAAATTTTAATCTGCATTCTGAACATTTTCTGGTTAGTATCATTATCATGAACCAAGATATTAAGAATTTAAAAGGTATTTGTCATAGAGTCCCATGTATGTTACATCACTCTGGAGTTGGGAGGCCCACAACTGTAGTCCTCTCCCTGATATTTGAGCCCTTCATTAGTTATTTGGCCCAAATATCCTCCAAATCACTACCCACTGTTGAAATGTGAGGCATTCAGTTCTAGTCAGAGTTTTTAGTTACAATCTCACATTTTTATTTCTGTGCTTTCACATCACTTGCCTGGCCTCTTGACTCTTCAATTATAAATGTATCTTCATGAAGATGTAATTCACATTGCCCCCTCTGCTCTCCACAAATTATTTCTTGATTAGTGTTAGTTCACATTTTCAAGATGGGTTATAAGATCAAGTACATTTGGGAAGTGTTTTGTAAAACAAGGCACATGTCACCTTTTCCATTGTAGGACTCCTCAGAACCTTTATGCTAAATGGCATTGTGATTCTCTAAGAGGAGCTGCAAAATCTCATGTTAATCAGATATTTTGGAGTCATAATATCTATTTTCTTAGAGCAGTCACAGAATTACTGTACTGCAGAAATTGTGCTTTAGTCACTCCTGATCTACAGAATCTCCTTTCTTTATTACAAGTGTCGTTGAACCACACTTGAGGATGTAGAGTCTCATGCTTCATAATCAGAGAATCATATCCTAAGAGTCAGTGATGGAACATTTCCGATAAGTTCTAAAGCCATGCTTAATTAAGCAGATAGAGAAATTTATTTTGAAATAATGATTCACAGAGACCATATTAGGTTGCAGATATCTCTAAGTACCTGGAGGTAAATACTTTTGCCTTGAAAGATCTCTCTGTGGATTCAGGAGAGGTGCATATTATGTAATAAAGTATAAACATTAAAACATAGTAAGATAAAAGTATTTTACTACAGTGCTACAAAAGACTGAAGTAAATTTTACCTGGAAGGAGGAGGGCATTTCAAAAGTAGCTTGTGCTATCAATCCCTTGAATGCAAATCTTATTTTTTTAAACTAGCTTAGAAATTCCTTAAAAGTAATGATCTTCTATCTCTATTAGATTTTAGAACAACATATAATTTAAGATTTTAATTTTGATGGTACAGTAGTGTTTGCCTGTAATCCCAGCAGCTTTGGAGGTTGAGGGAGGAAGATCACAAATTTGAGGCCAGCCTCAGCAACTTAGTGAGGCCCTAAGCAACTAAGCCAGACCTTGATTCAAAATAAAGAAAGAAAGGCTGTGGTGTGTGGCTAGTGGATAAGCACCCCTGGGTTCAATCCCTTTTTTTTCAAAAAAAAAAAAAAAAGATTTTAATTTTTCAACAGGTATTAAAGATTATGTGTGTTTAAGGCCTTCACTGATAAATGGACTGATCAAATGAGACTCTAAGAGATTATGTGCTTTGTTGATTGTGATAGCATTGTAACTGGAATAAGGATTCGTGTCTCTAGTAAGGTACTTTTAGACTAGCTTATTTTCTAATAAACATTATGTACAGTCTTCAGTCATTAAATCCTAGAAACAGATTACTTGAATTCAAATCCCAGGTCCTCCTATTAACTAGCTATGCAAACCTGGAGGCTTTAGTTATCCCCTTTGAGCTTGAATTTACTCAAATGCTGAAAGGAGTCAATAATAGTTTCTTCTCATAGGGTTATTGTGAGGATTAAAAGAGAGGATACATAAAACAAACTGATATTTTGATAAGCACATAGCAAGTATTCAGCAAATATTAACTATTGTTGTTCAAACAACCTTGGATACAAATATGTGCATTTGTTTCTTTTTGGTTTAATAATACACATCTACTAAGTTGCCTGCTGCCTCCAGATTGCATGTACATTATTACGTGATTTAGATAGATTTTATGTATGTTAGTATTCACATATTTGTCAACTTAAGTACTCATCAATCAGAAGAATATTAAGAAAATATTACACTGCATTGGAATAAAGTAAAATTTAACTGAATAAAGTATGAATCTTCATAATAATTTATTATGTGTATCAATAAGAGCTAACTTCTGATGGCTAAGTTTCAAAAAGGCTTCTTTTCAAAAAGGTCTCATTATTGTTTTTCCCAAATATGTGAATATGTCTACACTAGACAAAATGGTAATTTTACTTTCTAAAATATAACTGACAAATAACTACCTTTGTGAAAAAAAATGTTGCAAATAATTAAAAAAAAAAAAACAAGACTTCAGTGAAAATGTTGAAAGAGGAACCCAAGTTGTATCTAGATAACATGCAATGTTTACACAAGACCACATAGGAAAAAAATCTCAGTCCAAATAGTACCTATTGTGTAAGTTATAACCAAGTATAAATATATAAAAGGATGTCTGCTTGTAACCATAACAACAGGCTTCTGGATTCTGAGGATGTCTTTTATAGTTGAACATAATGCATTACTTCTTTTTAAAATGAATTAAATAGAAGTCTTCTCACAGCTCTTTTTTTTTCTAAAATCAGGCAATAAATTTAGAGAAGCTTTTTCCACTTGTAATTATTTCTGATCTGAATTATAAAATTCATCATTTATATTCATTCCCTGTGAATTTTTATCCATATATAGGAATACCGAAATCAGCTGTTTATAAAAATTTAAAAATTGGTGGGAAAAATTTTCCTTTTGTGACTGTAAAGTTTAATGAAATATTTCTGTGCTTCTCTGCAAAAATAATAAACTGAATTTTCAACCTGGTACACTTTTCATTACCTCACAATGAAAATTCCCTATGACTCCTCTTTGAAACATGCATGTTATTTACATATCAATGTACCATTTTGTGCATAGGGGCAGGTGCCGTGTCTCTATAGCTATGACCCCATTCTCTGTGTAACTCTGGTTACCCATTTATTATTTTCCTCAACAGTGAATTTAACAGTCTCTGAAGTAGGCACAATGATTAAGATATATTTTTTTGTGTGTTAAGCTACTCATTTTCTAGATGGAGAGATAAGACATTTACACTAAAAGTTGTCCTATAATATTAAGTGTTCAATATGTTGTGGCCACTTAGGTACATTTCAGGAATAGTTCCTGCTGGTGAGAAAGTGATATTTCTGTTAATCTTGGGAAAATGGTATTCTACCTGGAGAAATAGCAGAAGGATATTCTAAGAGTAAGAACTAGTATAATCTACAGAAACTTAAAATATGTCTTTTCAAATTTATTTGCATTATTTTTACCTATATTGACAATAATGGATACAAATACCAAGTATTTAAATTTCTTTCATATTTTTATTAAAATATATTCAAATTCAGATTGACTCACTATATTTTCTGTGGATTTGCTGATAGGCTTTTGGGAAAAGAAATTAATGAAAAATATATCTTTCAAAATAAGATCTGGGGCTGCAGTTACAGCTTAGTCGTAAAGCTCTACATAGCATGTTCCACCCCAGCACAGCAACAAAAATAAATATATAAAAGGATAAATAAATAGTACACATATATACATATTCTAAAAATCCATGTTCATAATGACTTTAGGCAGTTTTCTTTATTTCTTTTCTTTTTTTCTTTTTTTTGTTTTTGGTACCTGGGGTTGAACTCAGAGGCACCGGCCACTGAGCAACATCCCCAGCCCTAGTGTGTATTTTATTTAGAGACAGGGTCTCACTGAATTGCTTAGCACCTTGCTTTTGCTGAGGCTGCCTTTGAACTCGCAACCCTCCTGCCTCAGCCTCCAGAGCTTCTGAGATTACAGACATGGGCCACCACACTCACCAGTTTTCTTTATTCATAAAAGCTTGTATCATCTATATTCAGTTTTTAAATTACTTTTAAATATCTATTGTTAAAATGTAAAGAAAAAAAGGGACTTGTGGTGTTCTTTCTTTTCTCTCTTGTTTAGGGGGCTTTTACAAAACGTGTTAATGATCCAAGAAGATTTTGTGACTCGGAAATTCTAAAGTGATATAATAAGAAAAAAATGCATAACCAATGTCTGAAAACTGAATTAACCCCTCAGTCTAACAGTTTATTAATTAAGTGATTCTAAGACAATTAACCAGTTGAATGTTCTTAGATATACTATAAGGAAAGTAACAAAGTAATATCTTTCTAGAGATTCTGCATAAATAGTACTTGCATCTAAGGTAATTAAGATGAAAATTTCCTAACTCATGAAATACTAAAGAAATTGAATTTATCTTCATTTTCATTGTCTTTACATGAGAACTTTCAATCCCAACAAGTTTACAAAATGGTCATTTCCCTTGTTGATATCTGCCTTTTTAAATGTACTCCCCATATTCTGGAAAATCACTCCTTTAGTCTTGAAAGTCTTGAAAGTTTCATTTGCTGTCGTTCTGTTTTCTTTTTTCAGGGTTGTGATTTATTCTTCATTCTGTTTTACTCTGAAAAGTGAACACTTCCACACCTCCATAGTTGTGGAATGTGTTCCAATCCTGTGAGTTCCTTGCAATTGGATATGACACATTTTTCTGTGTCTGTGCATTCCTATAGAGCATGTTCTTTCTGCCAGAAACATCTTCTGCCCTGAAGTACACCACATCGCCTTGCTACTTCTTACTCTACAGTTTTTTCTGACCCTAGGGAAGACTGACATATTTTCTAGTTTCTCTACCTTATATGTTAGTGCATTGCATTGTAATTATTATGTGCAATTCTTAGAGACGGATAATATGCCTTTTATTTTTATACTCACTCCTGCCTAGAACAGTGCCAGATATACACTAAATTCAGAAAAGATATGAGTTGAATGAATGAATAAGTAGATTAATATATTTTCTATTAACTAGACCTATCAAACATTCACTTTAATATGAATTCTAAGGGATAGATAACATATTGTGAATTATTATTCATATTATTCTTTTGTTATGATAACCTAAAGTGACAGCTTAATAATTACAAAAGATAAATTATTTTCAGCATAGTTTTAGCATATTTTCTGTTCCATGTTAAAATACTATACATTTTTCATAAGTAAAAAATTTTACAAATATTTAATATGAATTATTTAATTACCTCCAAATTATTATAAATTTTAAAACTCATTCAAAAATTAGACTAGATAACACAATGATTAGGATAAAACTGTGACAAAAATTAAGATTACAACTGAGTTGATATGTAACAACCAGGAAGATGATCCATCTGTCTACCTGTATGTTCTGACTGCTTTAACTAACAACTGTATCCAAATTGATTGTTATCATTGGTGTAAATTAATAAAATATAGAAAGGAACAGCAAGATACCTCCGAACAGCTTAGTTATTTCATTACATTAGACATCCCAGGGATCATTAAATAAGTCCTTGCCTTATCTCTTACTAAATATCAGGACGGGAAACACAGCTCTCAAGAAAACAGGGGTCGGTAGTATTGGCATATTCAAACCATATGCAAATCACAGTGTACTTTTATATTTGTGTTTTTATTAAATAATTTACAATTTAAGCTGTCACTTTGAAGCAGGATTTTACAATATTTTTTACAGTGGCAGCATTTTCAGCCTCATACTCATCTCATAAGAGCTAAAGTCCAGGTTGCTTATTACTCACTCTGGGGAACTAGGAAAACAGCATGAACATAAGGGTGCCATTAAATTACAGCTATTGAAATAGATGGCTTTATTTGTTTCATAGAAGTATTTAACTTTTATCTATTGCTTTGTTTATAATATGGCAAGTACATATTATGATCCAAATATTATCCAAAAATAAAATCAAGAGATTCTTTCATAACATCTGCAATGATTAAGTACTTTGCTGTTTTAATTGACACTTTTAATGGATGAGTTTAAGTTGATAACTGAAGCCTGCTTTCAGTTTATAGAGTAGTAACTATAACCTGGGAGAAATAAAACATCACACTACATTCAGCTGCATTCACTAGGTTAGAACACAGTGTTTACTTCATAAACAGGAAATTCTATGACAACTGTGATCAAACAGGCAATGTTTCTTTCATTAGAAAGCCAATCATCTGATATGGGATGAAATGAAAAACTAGGCCAGTCATATTGATTTTGGGAAAAAAAAAGATAAGAGTTTAACCATTCAAAGAAGATTCTAGCACAATAGTAGTAAAATTAAAATATTCACATGTTTATGAATAGATACAGATGATAGCCAAATTTAATACATGTGGTTATTATTTTCTGAAACATTGATAGAAGCAGATTTTCATGCCTCTGTTTCAAAGACATATTATTTTAATAAAGTGATTCACTTTTGAAATTTCTGTTGTATGGCAAAGAACAATGGAAGAATTTTAGATTATGTAGAGGGAAATGAGAGGAGGAGGAGTGGAGGTATGAAAAATGGTGGAATGAGACAAACATCCTTACCCTATGTACATGTATGATGAACAAGAATGGTATGAATGTATATCATGCGGAACCATAGAAATGAAAATTTGTACCCCATAAGTGTACAATGAATCAAAATGAAGTATGTAAAAATTAAAAAATAAAGAAAGAAAATATTTTAAAAGGTAACAAAATGATAACATAGTTACATACAGAAAGTGAAAATGTGTTCATTACCTTAGAAACTCAAATGCATTCACAGCATAGTTCTTTTGTCATACCCAAATTAATGTTTTAAATTGAGCCATAAAAGGTACTATTGCCAATTATAAACATGAGGAACCAAAAAACAGAGATACCATATAGTAACAGGAAGCAAAATCTAATTGCTACAAACAGCATAATAAATGGCAATTATTTGATATAACATAGTTTGTGAAATACATTTATACAGGAAAACATTAAGAGCACTACTATTTTCATAATGCTACTATGAATGCATCCAATTTTTAAAACATCAAACTTTCTCTAAATTTGTTATTTCAACAAATGTGTTGGGTAGGTTGAACTTCTACAAAGATCATTTTGGAGCATGTAATCACTCTAAATTATAGTACAAAAAATGAAAAGGTATGTATTCTTTTCCTACCAACACAACATAATTGAATGTGACAGATAATGGTCATAATCTATACAACTTTAGAAATCATACACCAGACAGCTTTGACACCTTAATGTGTGTTCATCCCTCATTTGAAATTGCCAGGTTGCTGTCCTTGAACCTTGCAATGACTTTTCATCATCCTCACACTAAAATGCAAATGATACACAGTTCCACATGTACTTTTCCCATTATTCTCAGTTTCTTTTCCTCTTGAATGCATTTGATGATTCATCTTGCCATTTATTATCCATGAATACTGCTTATATCTCCTGCTATAAGGTAGTGCAGGAATTACATTGTTCAAATTTGTGACTACCACCACCACTACAAATTTTGATTTGAAAGTTTGTTATTCACTCATCTTTTCTTTAATATTTAAATTAGCTAAAATTGAAGTATGTGTTTTATTCTTTTCCACAACAAATGTATTGATAAGTTAGAAAAAAATGGTGCTTGAAACTTTAAAAGATGGTTGTAAAATATAATAATTTCATTTCTCTCACAGCTATTGTCATATTACTGTTCTTGATTATTCAGTAAGAATTTCTACACATTCAAAAGTGGCATTAAATTTTCATGTTAATAACCCAAAGAACTAGATTTACCACAATGAATGCAATGCACAGCCTTAATTTTTAAGGTTTTTAACATTCGTTACAAACCCAGCTCGAGGATCTAAAGACAGGTCCCTTGGAAACTTCAGCCTTTTGCTAACGAGTATAGTAGGGTATAAGCCATTGAGTTTGGATACTTCAATCATCCTTTTTTCTGTGTCAGACCAATAGAGGTTTTTTCCAATCCAATCCACAGCAAGTGCATTGGGGACAGCTGTGTTATGTACTACCTAATAAAATAAGAATTTAAAAAGGTTACAGCATAAATGAAAACTGAGTAATTGCTTCATGATATTTTATTGAGATACAGAAATCTATTTACACATGAGAAATAGAATTTAGGTAAGAAAACAGTTGACCACAATACAATTACTTACTTGTTTGAGAGAATTACTTAATATGTAATCAGTCCTTTGAAATTATAGGAGGTTTAAGAAAAAAACTAAAATAAAAATGTATGGACAGACATACAGTTGATTTTCACATTTTCATTAGAGTTTATGTACTCACTCTCTTAAAGTATGAGACAAAAAACTATCACATGGAGGAAAAATTATTGATATTATTTATTTTTCACAGGTTCTGTGCTATTATCAGTTGTATTCACCACTCTTAAAATTGCTCTCCCCCTATTAAAAATGACTGCAGAAAGAGATGAGAGTGTGCACAAAATATTTTGAACCCAGATAAAAGGGAAGTGAAAATGTTTATACATCTGCTGTTACCAAACCCAGGAAAATAACAAATACATTAAGGATATAGGCTCTCTGTGTAAAAATCAGATGTATGTAAAATGTCTGGTGAAATCTTCTTCCCAGGTGTTTTCGAGTTCTCAATTTTATACTCATGCATTTCCCTAATGCCATCAATAATGTAGATGCAAAGTGGCAATGTGAATATTTGTAACAATTAATATTAATCTTCTGTGTTGATTTCAAGGCATATTTACACCTTTTTTCTTTCCCAGACTGAAAATTTGGAATATTGACATGGCTAGCCGTTAACTGAACATCAATGAATTAGTAATCTCATTGGAAAAAAAGATGAATTTACTAATTTGTTATGATTTAAATAATGGAGTAGTAGAGGCAAAGCAGTAGAAACAACAGACCTTAAACATATTTAAGTATCTTCAAAAACTATAAAGGTAATAAAAACTTTTAATTTCTTGTAAAAATATATGGTCAACTCTGACTAATGTAACTTTTATAAATTTTTAATATAAATTGTCAAAATTAAATAGTAAAAATAAAAAAATCTGCCTATTTATTCTACCTATTCACTGGGTCTACTAGAATCAATCTATTATCATTATCATACACTGATATTTCATTTTAAAAACCATTATTAAATACAGTTATCCTGAATCAGTTGAAATATCCTTCTGTATATACACAATTTAAGATTTCATAAATATTTTTAAATTGATTGCTTTTAAACTTTTAGTGATATTATAAATGACTACAAAAAAGATTAAAAAATTGATGTCTCATCTATTTAAATTTACAATTTATTTTTAGTATATTTTGGTGCAAATATATAGTACTCATAATTTGATTTTAAAACTTGGGATAACATAAAAATTATACCAAATAGCTCATAATGAGAAAGTGATGCATATTTAACATTGATGGTATCAAATCAGAACATTCATGATTTTATACATATCCAAGTGCATGCAGTTTAATCTAGAGTAGATTAATCTTAACCATGCTACAATTTCAATCTATATTCTGACTTTTAATTTTTTTAAATTAAAATGGTAATACTCAACTTTCCTTTGTATTTAAATCAACACAAGTGAATCTCGGGCATTAATCATTCAAGCTGCAGACATTCATTACATTTTCTAGGAGTGTGGACTGGTTTCTAGATTTTATTTTCTTAATTTGATTTGCATTTTATTGTAAATAATAGCATTATAATAAAACATAAAGATGAAAATGCTCTTATTTCATATTTAAAGCACATTACACAGTACAAATGCAAAATTGAAATGAAGGTAATACAGACTAAAAGTCATAACATTTATATCATCTAGCATATTCTATTTTATTCTAATCAACCATGGCAATAAAATATTCAGTAGTCCCATCATTGTAATATTTAATTACCTTAATGTCACTTCCATTTAAACACATTCTATTTATGCGACTTCCATTAGGTCTGCTAGAATCAATCCAATAGATGAATTCTTCTCTGTAATCAAAGTCTATAGCAATAACATTGTTTAATCCCTAAAAGTAAAAAAATATATATATTTCTAGTAACAGTTAATAAAACTTATTTTAAAATATTTAGGAGTTCATGAGAATCATTATCTTCCTTTGATTCTCGAGTTATTACAATAAATAACTTTAGTGACCATTGTTATTAAACAGCATATGTTTACAATTTCCCCATGGCATGCACTTTAAAAGATGTATCATTTATTTCAAAATGTTTTCCAAATAGGACACATTTTTGGAATGTTTACAGGAGTTTATATAGCCAGTGAAGTGGGGAAAAAATTTAAGGCATTTCTTAATACTGAAAATAAATTTGATACCAATATTATTGTCTGTTCTATGGATAAACAAAAAAAGATCATTCATCTAAGTTGGGACTGTAGAAAATCCCTGAAGAATCAAGGTGAGCCCTGGGTAGCCATCTGATGAGTGAGAAAGGAAGGTTTAGGAATTTCACTTTCTGCAATAGTTCTGCTCCCAACAACATCAATGAGCTTCATTTTTATGCTTCAAATGGCTCCTCAGGCAGCAGAGTGTCATATTAGAATTTAAGTTATGACCATAGTTGAGTATTTGACCAAGGAGGAAATAGATATTCTACATCTTTTTATTCTACTGGTGGAAATATGAGAAAATGCTTCCTTTCAGACCCACAGGTATGCATTTTTTAGTAAGTAACAAAACAGAACACAAATTCAACTGTTGGGTTTCCAGATGCTACAGATTTTTTGGTTGGCTGTTCTGCTGTTTAGTTATACTTGAACTTCAGACTCTGGATATTTTATTAGTTAGTGAGCTGTTCAAATGATTATGAAAAAAGTTTAAATCTGAACTATTTTAGTACTCATATATTTACTACCTTATGGACTAACGAAATTTGGGTCAGAATCTCAATTCTGTGAACTAATTTTAAGGTTGGAATAGTTTATTAGTATGTAAATTCTTACATATTATTAAATAATTGATGTCATACACACTTGCTAAAACCCCAAGAGATCTTTGCCATGTGTTTATATCTATGTAGAGCTTGCTTACATCAACATTCACCCTAGAGATGTCCTTACATCTCAAATTGTAAAGCAACTGCAGTCTTATGGGTAAGGATTAGCACCTTCAGGTAAACAGGTTTTTGTTTGCTGTTGTTTGGTATGGGAGGGAGGTGTAGAAAGGTGTAGGAAGGAAGGTCATTCCCAGGTCTGAGTTCAGGGCCCACACCTATTCTCAAAATTCAGAATCTGAAAACAATAGCAATACTGCCATAGATTTATAAAATTCAGGCCAATGATAAATTACTACTATTCATATTCTATGTAAACATTTGTTTTTCCTTTCTTCTTGCAGCAAGTCTAAATTCTAGTAATAATGGTGCTAACATCAAGTTCAAATCTTGCACTTTTGTTTGGCTTAACATGGACAAACTTTTTCTTCAGTTCCACATTATAAATCTAATATGAAATATCCTAACCCCATATAATTGCATGATGTTGGTCATAAATAGGAGATACAGGCAAAAAACATGACCCAGGAATAAATTCCTCACTAAGCTCAGATGAATAAATACATTTCTTACTGGGAATATTCATAATCAAGAATAATGATTATAAATGTTAAAAAAATGACAATATTTAGCCACACTTTCATAAGATTCCTTAAGTATCCCTTCACATACTATTAACTGGAGAATCTCTTAACTAAATGCACTTAATTGTATACATCTAGGAAAGCGGCTATAAAAAATTAAATTTCTAAAACATAAATTAAATATATTCTAGCAAGTTCCATAGAGAAATTAATAAAAATCACCTCAATAGTATTCTACAATATCTTCTCTGTTCAAATGCTTTTCTTTCTGGAGGAAATAATGTAAATGGGTTAGGCTTCTGTGATGTTTTGGCAATTAAAATGGCTAAAATAGCTTTATAGGAAAGAGGAAGAGAAATATGTCTCTAACTTTAGCAAGGATTTACATACAATCCCCAATCGTGGCAGAATTCCTTTCTTAGCAATAATCAATTTAGATAATAAAAATCCAATTTCAAATTTAGTAAGTCAAGTATAAGAATTAAAGCTGGAACTGCAGAGGAGCTGAGTCTCTGAATCCTGACGTATCTATCAGGACAAGCTGGTCCTTTTTCTATGGCTTTACCCTTAATCCCCACAGAAAACTCTGCAATGCTCTCTTTGTAGAATCATATGCAAGGAACATTAAAACAGCCAGGGGTATGGTCAAAATAATGTCAGAAAACTAGAGTCATCCCAGTGGTTTCAGAGTTGAAAATTGGTTTCATCAAAATCCTGTTTGCTTCTTTCATTTCTGTAGCTGAAGATTTGCACCCTTTGGTTCAAGATGATTAATTTAGGAAATTGCATTTTGTTTCTCTATACAATTTACTGGAATAAAAGCACTGTTAGAATTGCACTGGATAACATATTGGAAAGTTACTTGATTAATTTTCATTCCTAAACTCCATGTTATTAAAATACAATATTCTTAGCATGGTATATGAATTTAAACTGTAGCAGGCCTAGCACCACACCTATATTTTAGAATACATATAGTTTAAAAACAAGAATTCTAATAGTTGTTACAAGCTTATAAAATAAAATTTCATGAGATTATTACCTATGATAGCAGAGGGAGCAAAAATCAACCTATTAGGATTAATCATTTTCTTAATCAACTACATATAAAAGTTCCAAACAACCAAGGCAATGATATTTTCTTTTCATTTATTTGAGAGAAAATGTGTAGAGATAATTAACTACCTCTGCCTTCTAATTCATTCTACATATATGGATAGAGTCTCTAAAGAGGAAAAAAAATGATTTTACTGCTTAAAATGTCTTTAAAAATTTTAAAGTGCTATTATGAGATTGTTCTTAAAAAGTTGGTCTCTCACAGAAATAATATATTCCAAGTAGCCCACAGGTAAGACTTGATATGAGGCTTATCTTTAGTGTTTTGGAGTATCTATTTCCTTACTTGGGGATCACCATTAATAAATGCTTCCCCAAAATACAGGTGTTCAGAATATTCCTGAACTACTCTACCTTCTTTATTCCTTATTTATTTTCATAAATTTAAACACTCAGAAAAGTATCTGAAGCTCCCCTACTTATGTACTAATGATTTGCAGTAGACTAAAATGATACCACCAGAAAAAACGAGCTGTATGAAAAGGTGTACTAAAGTAGGTCCGTTATGAGAAACAGACTTAAATTAAGCATAGAAGAAAAATCATTTTGCTCCTCTAAGAACAATTTCAGACAATATATTAGCCATGAAAGACAACAAAAGGAATACCAATGAAAATGTCCTGAGCTATAAGGTTGGAGAATGAAACAAAGAGCTGATCCTGAATTGAGAACTGTTAAGAGTTCTCTCATTAACACAATAAATATTGTTGCTGTATTAATTAACCTTGCAGCTTGCCTGAGCTTAAAAATAGGGTATTCTAAATAGAGAATCGCTTCCCATTAAACTAAAATTGCATAGTATGAAGACTGAAATGCCAAAAATACTAGTTAAGAAAAATGAAACATATCCCTTTTCCAGAGAACATACCAGAAAACCAATAGTTGACATATGTGATTTTTAAGTTTAGAGTGGATTGAGGGACTGAGAAGATTATAAACATGAAAGAGATAACTTCAATATTTTGCAGTTTTAGTATATGTTTAAAAATACACTGCACAGACAAAAGAATTAAGCTAGATTATGTAGGAAACGATGTGTACAGCAAATAAAATTTTTATTTTAAAGCAGTTGTGTATTCTTAAAACTTCCCTCCAAATGATTACTCCTACATTATCAATTCCCAGAGACACAGCTGCCTAATTATTGTTCGTTAGATAGATTTCTATCTGGATTTCATAAACACCTGAAAATATTTTAATTTTTAATAGTTTCCCATAGATGCACATTTGAAGAGAGAGGCAGTATGACATAGTGGATATTAGTGGCACATTCCAAACTCCAAGAAACTGTCCAAATCCATAGACATTCAGGAACAATGCAAGTATACACGTTGAAAGGCCATGGAATATCTGAGGACTCCAGTGGACTGGAGAACATAGACTACAAGTCAAAATGGCACCTGCTACACAGTCTGGGATGTGACAATTCAAGAATGTGAAGGTAGCACTCTACATTTTCCTACTCTCCATAAACAGACAGAAAATCTGGATTTTCATGTAAAATATTTTAAGTATATTATTAGTGCATTATAGTTATACATAATAGTGAGATTCCCTTTGACATATTCATAAATGCTTATTCATAAATGCTTATAGTTTTCTCCATTTCAATTTGCAGTACTCCCTGCCTCTCTTTCCACTTCCCTCCCCTTGGTATCCTTCTTTTATACTGCTGGTCTTCCTCCTCTTTCATTCTTTCTTTTAATTGTAATTCAACCTGTTATGTAGAAGAAGTCTGGAAAAATGGGACTTTGTCAGGATTAGTCAATATCACACTGGTTCATGGATATGTGCTGTTAAAGTTACTCTCAATGCTAAAGCAAAATGAAGGAATTCTTAAGATTGCAGTGAAGAAATCCATTAGTCAGTAGTAAAACTAACTTTTGTTAAGGACAGTCAGCCCTTCCCATATCCTTGGGATCTATATCCATTGATTCAATCAACCACAATAAAATACAATGGGAAAAATTACATCTGTATTGAACATGTACAGATTTTTTCCTTGTGATTATTCTCTAAAACAGCTACTATTTATAAAGCATTTATATTGTATTAAGTATTATAGCTAATGTACAGATGATTTTAAATATATGGGAGAGTGTGTGCAGATTATATGGAGATACTACACCTTTGATTATGAGTAACTTGAGCATCTATGCATTTTGGATTTTGCTGGGAATCTTGAAACCAATCTCCCTCTCTGATACCTGGATGATTGTAAGTCTTCTTTTATGTTTCCAAAAAGTCACCATATGAATGGTGCTCTTCATCTATATCTAATACTCTCATAAACATATCACAAATATAAGAAATGTCCTTAATGTTGATATATTATACAGTTTGGACAGAGACATTGGTAGCCAAACAGATACAAACTAAGCATTTCCAAGGAAAGAGGTTTCTCTTTAAAAACTAAATTTTTTAAAAAGTATTACTCTTTTATTGCAGAATTTAAAGAAAGTTGTTTTGTAAAAACTTACAAAATAAGAGAATTGTCTTAACTAAATTCAGCCCAATATGGACACAGTTAAATTATTCATAGGAAATAACAGTAAAAATTAGTTTTGAAATGAATGAGTCATATCAACTTATTTGCAAATAGGATGTAACTCCCTTAGTACATGTAGTTTCACTCTATTTTTAATTTGAATTTGTTCTATTTTCACTGCATACCTGGAGGGAAAAAATATATTCGTGGTGAATAATTCACAGTTCTACATACTGTTACAAAATACAAGTCATAACTTTTCATCTCAAATCACATATATAAATAAACTCAGAGAACAGGAGTCATATACAAAAACACATCAGCCCAGCTTCTCTTGAAGTGGTTGATGCTGAGAGAGGAGAGGATGAGACTGAAAACAGGTCTCCCTGTAACCTTTTTATCATGACAGTTCTAATCTTGCTTTCTCTCTTTTGGTTGTTCCAAATTTTAAAGGCTAGGTATCATCTATCTTACTCTATTTCCTGGTTTTATGAACAAGAACATGACATTCAGTCATGAGATTACTTTATATCTCAAGGTGAGAAAAACAATTTGGGTAATTCACTAAATAACTTAGGAGAATCTTATGCTTTCTGTAATTAAACTATTCTTGAGATAATATTTCTCTTACATTAATTATGAGTGATTATCTTTACTTTCTTCAATACCATGTGATATGACAGGTTGAAAACATTACCTGCTCATCACTAATGAAAGAGCATTTATGGTAATATTATATACATGCTTACATATGTATACATCCATAAATATTTGTTACATAAATTCTAATTGTACTGTATTTCTGCACTTCAAATTCATGCCTGGAGGATGCATAATAAATGTTATGGAATCATACCTGTTTTAAAAGTGTGTAGTTGGAGCCATCAGTGCTAATTTTCCTTATCTCATGATGATCAGCAAGAATTAGAAAAGGTTCCTCATCTAAATTCCAAAGCAAAGAGCATGTTAGGTTTTTAATATTTATGATCTCCTCTGCTTCATTTCAGTTCAGTTTAGCAGCAATATAATTTCAAACACATTGATGTTCTGGTACATTAATGGTTAAGTTCATACTCAGCATGTGGTCAATAGAAAAATGAAAAAACACCAAACTTCAAGGGAGTACAAAAATCTACCTAATTTTGAGTGCATTTCTCTTTTACCCTCAATTTTCATGGACATCCAAATGACTGACTTGACATTAGAAAATAGTCAGTAGAAAATATCTGCTGTTACATTTTGGTTCAATCATATACATTTTATAAGAGAATAATCTACACCTATCTCAAAACTCTATGGTTTAGCTACATACTCACATAATCAGAAAATTTCTCCTTTATAATCAACCAGTTAGCCGTCAGAATTACCTGGATGGAGATCAAGTGGTATCATTGCACATATATACTGTTTTCATGTGCCTGAGGACTTCTCTTAAGTGATTTCTGAACTCCAGTTTCTAATCTTTGTTTATTCACTTTACCTTTCCTCATGGGTCTTAGTTTTTATTCTTTTATTAATCTTCAGTTCCATCAAATGAGATTGTCCATTGTGTTTTACTATCTCATTTGTTCTAAAATCTAGGACAGAGCATGATGAAGTTTGATCTTGCTCAACAGATAGGAAGATCCTCTGTAACTTTATTTTGGTGTCCTCTTAAGAATTTATTTGGAAGTAAAATGCATTCTTAAAGAAAAGAAGTTCAGAAAATGCTGCATACTACATTTATTTGAATACCTATTTAAATAAAATCAATTTGATCATATTCTTGATTATTATAATCCTAGAAAAACTCAGTAAAATGTTTGTCTTATATGTCTTTGTAAAATATGCTCATATACCTGTTTGCCAAAATAAGCCAATTTAATGCTCATAGAAAAAATTGGAAAAGGAGAATGCTTCAAAAGGTAGTCACTTTATGCGATTTAATGTGGATTTTATTATAAATAATTTACTTTTATGGTTATTTGGAAATTATTACATTCCTTCCTTTGCTGTTTTGTTTCATAGTTAATATATGACAGTAAGGTATTACAATAAGATATTATTTGACCTTGCTGTTAAGGTTTCAGCATATGCTCTAACCCTCATATTGGATACTCTCTTCCATAATCCCTCAATCAATTATCCCAATCTTTGTGTTCAAGCCAAATTCAGAACTAAAATCCTTCTCAACTCAAAGCTGATCATTCCAGTCAATATTGTTCCACATTTGGCTGGGAATGTAACTCAGTGAGTGAGTGCTTGCCTAGCTTGCCTGAGAGCATGGATTTGATCACCAGCACCAAAACCAAATGCATGTTTGTGCATATATATACATAAATATGAACACAAGCACACACACTCAGACATATATTTATGGTTTCAGATTTATAAATATAAAATTAGCCAGTTAATTTTCTGAACTAATAGTTAGGCAATTCTGTTTTTTAAAACAAATATAATTGGTTTAAAAAATCTGAACTGTCTTTATCAATGGATTTATACTTCAGGAACACACTTTTTATATTCAAAATTATTACTAGTTTCTAATTATTATGACTAATGTGAAACAATTATAGCATGGTTGCATGATATAAGAATGAATATGTAATCATTAGCATTTGTCTCTTCTACACGATCCTTTATGAAAAGTTTATTGAAGAGAAACATTGCCTGCTTTTAACATTTCATCTTTTTTTCTTGCACCATGTCACTAAATGCATGACATAGCACTCAATGAGCTGGCCAGAAGCATGAAGGTTGACAAATAAAACAATGGACTCCAAATAATCTCTGATTGATTCAGGAAAGAATATTCCAAGACTAAGTGACAATTAAAAGAAAAAGTGAATGTAATTGATTATTTTCTCTATAATATGCAAAATTTTAACCTGTTTTTTAAAAAGCTATTTAAAAATTTTTATCCCTGGTATCTATTTTGTTAAAGTAAATATTAAAACATCTAATGTCACCAATACACATCTATGTGAGAAACCAGTAATAGCTGATTCCTTAAATTTTAGAACAAATTAAGGGGACTAGACATACCCTTAAATACCATGGTTTTTTTTATCCGTTTTAATAGTCATTTTCATATATTGCTATGTATCAGTATAATATGTATAATTTTCCCTCTAACAGTTTACAATAGTTTTAAAGGTATGTTACATGCTTTATTGAATTTCTAATTTACATAGTGAAACATACTAGTAGGAATAATCAGAGCTTTAATAATATTTGCAGGATCATTGGAAGGATTCAAATAGTATTATATATCAGATTTGCTATTAGTATCATTGCTTCTTCTTATTATCATTAATCGGTTATTCTCCTTGGCAAGTATGTAGGACTACATGTGCTACAGTGGAGAAAGAAAAATATTACAATAATGTCATAATATGTTCTTTTATGATCTTGGCAAAACTTGCTCTCAAAATACGTCTTTCAGCAGAATACAGTGGTCAACATAGTTATTATTATTTGTGAGCCCTCTCAAAATCTAGCAAACACCTAATAATTTGCAAGACCAAAATGCAATGTTATTATAAACAGAGCAGCATATACACAGCATACAAAATCATGATGACACGGTCCCACATGGAGGGAAGTAGGCCAGAAGGAGTAAATTCAATAAAAATGAGCATAAAATTCAAGATCCATGTGTGTAACTGAGGTTGGATCAGTAGGAAAGTTCAATTCAATACCTGAGAGTGATTTGCAGCCATTTGGGTTATTAGGTTGTATTTCATACCCATCTGTACAGAGGCATTTGTAGGTCCCATAAGTATTGATGCATTGCTGGCTACAGGGAAACCCTGAAGAGCATTCATCAACGTCCACACATGTTTTACCATCATCCTTCAGTTGGAATCCAGGCCAGCATTTGCACTGGGGAAAGAAAAATGAGCATTATCAATTTGTATTATCGTCACTGTCTTTTACTATTGGATATACCTTCAGCCATGACTCAAGCAAGAAAAGTACTTAGCAATAGGTAATGGCAAGTCCTTCTGTCTCTTAGCAATTAACCTTTAATAAAGATTACATATAACATGGGAAGTTAAAATTAAAAAATAAACTTTTCCAAATATCTTCATCTGATCTTCTGAGATTGGCAAAATTACAAAAATTAATTGACACTGCTAAAGTCTTGTGTCTAGAGAAAGGCAAAACAAAACCCACAACACCTTTAAATTCTTTTGTCCTTTTCCATTGCATGATATTGTGCTTTTAGAAGACCTAAAGAATGAATCCTTATGTAGAACTTTGAAGAGATCTAACATTGTCACATGTTGTTTTACTACAGACATAGAAATCTATAATGTAGATGTTCTCATCTTCAGTTAACTGATGAGGAGGACAGAAGAATGAAGGTGGTGCAGTTGTCAAGGTGAAGCTAGTAAGAGCTAGAACTCACAATTTTAACATACAATAAGTCTCAACTAATATTTGCTTTTAAAATCTGATTTTATACCAAAACGATGAATTTGCCTTAAGAAAGAGTAATATTCACATATAGATATTTTTCCACTCAGTAAAAAAATAAATTTGTATCATCAAATCTTTCATTTGACTTCTCTCATGTACTATAAGTCCTTCTGATGATGACACATGAAATTTACCAACTAGTATGTCAACTCTTTGGGTATAAACATCATGCCATATAATTTTTTTCATTCCTGAAACTGATAAGACACTGTGATTATTCACTGCCTCTCTGTTCTTTCCTTAGAATATTAGAATTATTATTATTATAGAAAAGGAGCATATAGTTAGCCAAATAATTATTATCATTAGTCTAAGACTATTCTATGACCCATGAATAAAGGAATTTGTGAGCACTGAGGACAGTGAGTTTAGAAGGAACTCTCAACTCTTGAAGTGACTTGTATTCAAGAGTTGTTCATAGCAAACCTTTCATAATCTGGATCATTTATTGGGGAGTAAAAGAGATGAAAGAAAGTTACACTCATTGGGAAAGATATTAGAGTGATACACGTCCATAATAGTAAATAATCAACCACCAATTAGTTGAGATAGAAGTTTTTATATAAGAAAAATGCTCATTACATGAAGGGAAGCAAAAAATGTTACATCAACTTTTTCTGGATTTGGCTCCAAAGATAAAAATGCCTTTTTCCAGAGAACTTTTATAAGGTTGAAGCCCGTTAAGCTCTCAGCACTTCCACCTTTAGCAATTTACATCTGCATTTAGTTAATAACACTCAGCAATTACAATGGATTATTTAAATCTCTAGAGCTCGCTGGCAAGCCAGCAAAGGAAAGCAAAAGCCATAGCATTTTCCCCACTGCTCCTCATCATTTCTAAATTGGTGGCACTATTATTTTCCTTGAGAAGACCCATGCTGACAACATGTACTGGGGAGCCACAAGGAACTTGTGCTAAGACTACGGCCAAAGAAAATTCTTAATGCTTAATGCCACTGAGCCATACACTTAAAAACAGTTAAAATGGTAAATTGTATATATAATTAAGAAAAAATAATTTAAAAAAATAAGAAATCTGAGAAGACACAAGACGTGATCCCTGGAAAGTCCTGGAAATTACATCATTTAATCAAGTGGCCAGGAAGGCAGGAGTCCATCTGATAGTCACAGAGCAGTGTTGGATTAAGGAGCACTGTGGGACAAGTGAAATAAATATTATAGAATGTATTGAATTCCTCTCACACAACATTATATAAAGAAAAAAAAAAGCACATCTTAATTTTGATAAGGGTTGAAAATTGCTTTGAATGTCTATATCCATAGAAGTACTATATTAAATAGATGGTTTCAATTAAAAAAAAACTTACAGGAAATTAATTTATTGAAAGTAAAACTGGTTGAAGTTATTGCAATATGTAATTCTATACAGATAAGTTTAAGGTTTATAGTAAATTATAAATTCTTATTTTTGAAGGAGAAGAATTTAAAAGATAATTATATCCCAATCCATTTACCTTAACAAAAACATTTTTACCCCTAAATTATCAAAAGGCATCTGTCTCTAAGAAATTCTACTAGAATAATCATCATTTACATTTTCAAAGTTAAAAAAGATATGTTTTATCTATATTTAATAGAAAACAGTAGTATAAAATATTTCACCTTCACTTAAAAAGAAAATTATTTAGAAATAAGATTTAAATATACTAAATGTCTTCTTAGTTTTTCTCACCATCCACAATTATTTCATATTTTCCAGATTTATGCTATTTTTATATAAACATATAGCAACCAGAAAAAAAATAACTGCTCAAACTTTTCCTATAGCTTTTAGGAAAAATCATGTGCTACATTTAAAGTGATAGTTGGCAAATATGAATTGTTTTATTTCTAATGTATACATTAGATCCTTTTCCCTATCAAAGGTACACTTATATTTACATGATAAATTATTTTCCCATCAAAATAAGATTTATACTTCAGTTAAGTATTATTAGTCCTTTTTGAATAGTCACATATATTGTTTGTTACAGCAAATATTCAAATTTTCATGGTTCATAAGATCTAAATTTTGCTTTTGTTGACAATTTTCATTTTATTACAAAATTGTCAACAAAAGCAAAATTTAGATCTTATGAAATCTGATTTCATAATATGGAGTATGATTTCTTGTCATGTTTTGCTAATATTATAAAGAGAAAAAGGTTACAAGATAGTTTTTCCCATCTCTGAAAAAGAGAAACCCATCAGCTGACATTTTTTGCTGCAAAACTATAAGGATTTTAGTTATATGCATGTAGATTTTTGGGGGAGGGTACTGGGGATTGAATTTAGGGGCACTCAACCACTGAACCACAACCCCAGCCCTATTTTGTATTTTATTTAGAGACAAGGTCTCACTGAGTTGCATAGCACCTCACTTTGCTGTGGCTGACTTTGAACTCTCCATCCTCCTGCCTCAGCTTCTTCAGCTGCTGGGATTACAGGCATGCACCACCATGATTGACTGTATGTAGACTTTTTATTCAATTCTCCACTGATAAATTATAGTACACACAAACATACACACACACAAAATACATACAATATGTAAAATATTAGGTTTGATCCTTTAAAATTTTATTTATGATTCTGTTACCCATCTTAAATTTTTGCACTAGTCTTGTTCTTCCAATAGATGTTTTGTTTCATTCTTTAGTTTTGACATGCATGCACACATTTAAAAATATTATTTACAGTACTTCTTTAGGTTTCATATACACACACTTTGAATGATTAAATACTTTTTTCTATTTCAGCTAGAAATGGCATTTCATTGTATGACCACTTTAGAGAAGAAAAAGTACACGCTGATACAATAAACAATTATTTCTGTGTAAAGATTCTTTCAAGTGATTAAAAAATATGACTTAATATGGTTTTCTGGATGATATTTTCTTTTACCAAAAATAGTTTTCCAAATATGGTATTACTGTGCACTAAGTATCTATGTGTTGGAATTTTAAGTACAAATCTAATTTTTGATGTCATGTCACAAGGTATCTGTTTTACATTCTATAAGTTTTATGTTCTACTACCAAGATTGTTATGACATAATAAATTTACACAAGGAAAAGAGATATACTTTGAAATTTATTATATGGAATATATGTTTATGAATAGAACTAAAGAATTATTCATAAACCTGATTTAAAATTTTAACTATTTATCTGTAATAATCCTATAATAATCACAAAACATATCTGTGTAAATATTTTCCTGCTCCCTTCGGTTTTAAAATATTTACTACCGAAATTAATTATCTGATGGCTATCCTTTCATCAAGAGCTGCCCTGGTTCATTTCTTTTGCTCCCTTCTTCCAATAATCATGTTTGTGAATGAGTGCATGCATGCTTTAATCCTGTAAGTTCAATCACATCTTAAAAAATACTGTGTCTAAAAACTTTAATATGGCTTTCTTGATATTCCCTCTCTCTGCCCAGCCAGTGCTGAGGATCTAATCCAGGGCCTTGCACTTGCTATATAACTACTCACTCTACCACTGAGTACACTGCCATTCCCAGTATTTCATACTTCATTTTTTTTCTGCAATGGGAATGATTATTGTAGCTCTTAGGTTATACCTTTATACAGTGCAAACTTTTTTTTAGTTTTTTTTAATTTGTACTTTTTAGATATACATGACGGTAGAGTATATTTTGATGTGTTATACAAACATGGAGTATAACTTATTCTAATTAGGATCAGATGCAGATATATAGTACAAACTTTATTGATGCAATTAAGTTAATCATAATATCAGAATGTCTGAGGCTAAAAATAGCAAATTGGTTGTTTAGCTGCATTTGCCAGCATATAGGACTGGATTGTCACAGAATATTAGAACTGGCAGGCAAAGTAGCCTAGTCTCTCACACATTTCTTATCACTAGCATTCTTTTAAGAAGTTCTTTTAACCACTGCAGAAATACTTCTAGGTCATGCATGTAAGACAGCTCACTCCAATATAAAAAGTTCAAATTTTAGAAGATTCTTTCTTATATTGAACAGAATCTGCCTTCCAACCTTAATTCCAATATTCAAAATAACTCAGACCTGGAATGCTTACTATTCTGGAACTTTATATTTAAATACAGTTAACAAGTCATCTTTGCTTTAGCCAAACTTCTTCCTAAGACCTGTGCTCCAGACTCTTCATGCTTTAGTATATATAAATTTGAGTTCACTTCAATTGGTCAAGGACTATTGAAAAATAGCATGTTCAGAAATGTACATAGTATCCTAGGTGAGATCTAATGGATACAGAACTCAGTAAAACAAGATCTAACTCTAGTAATTGTCTGAATTAGAAGTACACTGTCTGTGTATTTTATAGATGCTCTGTGCTACCATTGATTCATACAGAACTATTGCTCAATTTAAAAAAAAAAGAAATAATTTTCAAATAAATAATTTTTTTAAAAAGGTGGTGATGGGCCCTAAATCCTGGACCTTGCACATGCTAAGCAGGTACCTAGCTGAGCTATACCCCAGCCTATGAATGGATTTCTGTTAATAAGGTTTTTCTGAATCTACATAATTAATTTTAATCTAACCCATAAATTTACATTCCAGTACTGTGTTAGTTTAATCCACTAGTTCTACATACTGGAAAAAAAGTTGTTTTTAGAAGCTATTTCTGTCTATCAATTTTGCCAGTGATTCACCCTCTTCAGGGAAACAGTACAGAAAAAAGCAATTATGTTATTAGTCATGATTTTTTTTTAGTGCACCTGCACTCAACCCTAATAGCTCATGTTTTCTAGTTTTTTGCTTCTTGCTTATATAAAAAATATGGTGTTATGGTATTCTAGTGTTACATTAAATAAATGATTAGCCCATTGAACTTCAGAAATGTACAGGGATAAAAGAAGGACAGAAATAATAAAAATTGCACATAAATTTATACAGCTATTATCACTGTATCTTTCCTGAGCAGAATCTTCCCTTGCCTTTTCTTTTTGCTCTGACTACATTGAAAAATATTTTATATCTTTTGTCTTTTTAACTATATTCTCACAATTTTTACACCACACTATTATTATGTTTTTTATAGACACTCATTTTGTAAATAGTTTTACTTAACAATATTATAATGGCTTTTAAGTTTTTCAATTATATCAGAGTCGTTTGTATATCTCAAATTCTAATATATCACATGAGCTGCTATTTTTGATGAGTACCTACCTTGTAACTGACGGGCAGGTCCTGACAATCCTGAGAACATCCACTGACTTTCTTACTCAAACATTCATTAATATGGCAGTTTCTCTCATCTGAACCATCTCCACAGTCATCCTTACTGTCACAAAGACCTCCGCTGGGAATGCACCTGCCATTTTTGCACATAAAAAATGAACTGTTGCATGACTGTTCTGGAAAAAGAAAATAAAACAAATGGAACATAAAGGGCATGCCTTTTTTATGCTACATTTGGTGAAAATATTCACAACTATGATAACTTATCTGTCAAAAATTATAATAAATATATTTACACTTAAATACTCTATAGTCAGTGCAATATTTTATACAGAAAATGTGGAAAACCAAGGGCAAACTGTAAGCTGATGTTTCACATTAACTGCAAATGTAGCTTTACTATGAAAATTAGCAATCAAAATAAGCACCTACAATAAAACTAATGGACTATCTGTCTCATTTGAATTGTGAAGAATGAGTTCAAAAGCATAATTATAGTTTGACATTTCCCTCAAGCTATAGATCTCTGAGAAATTTTATGTCACTAAAAATTAAGAATCTAGAATAGGTTGATATTCCTAAATACGTTTTCTTCCAGAATATATAACATTGACATTTTTAAGTCAGGGCATAAAAAGGACATTGATGGTGAATGATAGTTGTTCCAAATATAGCTAGAGCTGAGATTTTGCAGTTACTCATAACCAGATGACTTGGGCATTATTCCTTATCATATATGCCTAAAGAAGTTTATTAACATATAAACTGCATGAAAAAAAGTAATTGAGTTTATTCTAAAATATATGGCTATATATTAGTCTTTGGAATAGTGATTGGGAACAGTAGCTAATATGTATACACTTCTTTTCAAGTGATATGCAATTTATTTCATTTTGCCTAGGTGTGAATAATACAGCCTACCTCTCAGTAAATATTTTTAATGACTTTAATTTTCAATTTTTTAATTGACTCATGATAGATAACTGTATAAGTTTATGATTGCAGTGTGATAATGATAACTTCATTAAATCCTTAACAATATGTATTTAAATTTTCAAAATAGGGCCATATAGGGAAATTATATTCATATAAAAGTTCATTTTGGAGGGCAAGGGGACAGGGTAATGTATCCATCAGAATTATCATCTCAAATCTTCATATGTTCGGCGTGGACTTAAATTTTTTTTTTTTTTTTTTTTTTTTTGGTACTGGGGATTGAACCCAGGGGCACTCGACCACTGAGCCACATCCCCAGCCCTATTTTGTATTTTATTAGAGACAGGGTCTCACTGAGTTGCTTAGGGCCTCGCTAAGTTGCTGAGGCCGGCTTTGAACTTGTGATCCTCCTGCCTCAGCCTCCCAAGTGCTGGGATTACAGGCGTGCGCCACCGCGCCCAGTGTGGATTTACATTTTTAAAACTTAGCCTAAAAATATAGTTGGTTACTAGGATCCTATATGGTATCCCTAGAGATATCACATGCTTAATAATTTGAACTTTCTCTCATTGAATGCTACACTAGTTAGATAATCAGTCACAGTTTTGCCATTAACAATAACCTTTGGAGTAAATAAACATTATACATTTCTGTACCTGCACTTCTACACTTTGGATTTAAAGGTGCTTCATCAGAATGGTCAGGGCAGTCAAAGTCCCCGTCACACTGCCATTGAGTATTTAGAAGACATCGCCCATCAGCACAACGAAATTCTTCAGCACTACATTCTCGGTATCCTATAACAAGAAATAAGCAGCCTGAATAATTCTGAATAATATTTAATCAATAAATACTAATGAAAACTTCATCCCCTCAAATGCACAGGACACCTAATTAACCTTAAGATTATCCATGCCTTCTATGGGAAATATTTTTCTTTTCTTTCTGTTGCAATGGTCATAGTTGCAAGAGATATATTGTGATTTGGAAGTAGGTTAAAGCCCAGAAAATAAAGTAGAAAGCAAGGTTCTCTTATTATTACTAGATGACCTAACAAGAATTTAATGCACTTGACAACACCACCTTTCGTAACCTATTGTCCATATCCTAGAGATTTGTCTTAGATTGAAAAACAAAGGAAAATCATTAGAAATTTTCTTCAAAATTGAACTTATTTAGGTGAGGTATGGTGCCAGAAAATATTGAAGAACTGATTCTTAGCTATAGCACTAGTTCTCAGAAGCTGTAGTGGCATGTTTGTGTTTTTGAAGAAGCAAAATGTAAAGATACTGTTTAAATGAGAAAAAATAAAACATTATATTTAGAGAAAAAAGAAAAATAACTATCGTATGTTAATTCTTAAAGTTGCTTAAAAAGCTTTGTTCAATTTACAAATGAGCCCATCATTTGTTGACATTTGTATCTATGTCCTCTTTTAAGTAAGGCCCATTCGGGTTTTTGTTTGTTTGCTTTTGTAGTTGTAGATGGACAGAATGCCTTCATTTTATTTGTTATGTGGTGCTAAGGATCAAACCCAGTGCCTCCTCACATGTACTATGCAAGCTACTCTGCCACTGTGCCACAGCCCCTGCTCCCATCTCCACTTACTATTCAACATTTTTCTTGAAACTCTAGCTAGAGCAATTAGACAGACCCAAGAAATTAGAGGAATACAAATAGGAAAAGAAGAGCTCAAACTATCCCTATTTGCTGATGACATGATTCTCTATTTAGAAGACCCTAAGAATTCCACCAGAAAACTTCTGGAACTCATAAATGAATTCAGCAAAGTAGCAGGATATAAAATTAATGCTCATAAATCTAATGCATTTTTATTCGTAAGTGATGCATCCTCTGAGAGAGAAATCAGGAAAACTACCCCATTCACAGTAACCTCAAAAAAATAAAATAAAATACTTGGGAATCAGTCTAACAAAAGAAGTGAAAGACCTCTACAATGAGAACTACAGAACACTAAAGAAAGAAGTTAAAGAGAATCTGAGAAGATGGAAAGATCTCCCATGTTCTTGGATAGGCAAAATTAATATTGTCAAAATGGCCATACTGTTTTTAATATTAAACTTTGGAATGGATTTCCCTCTGTCACTTCTATGAAAACTTTCTGATAAATTTGTGAGAAACTTTGTGACTTAAAAAATAAACAAAATTCCAGTGGAAAATAATTTGGTAAAGAGTACCTAATTGCAAAGCTGATAATCTTGGATAGCATAATTAAACAGTTCAAAAACATCTGCAGTTTCCATAATCTTTTTTTCCCTCCTCAGTCCTTCTTCACTGGTTACTTCTCCTCATTTGATAAATACATGCAAGTCTTGCCCAACTCAATAACAATAAAAGTTCATCTATATTCTTCTTAGTACATATTCCTTTTTTTTTTTCCTGTACTACCCAATCTAGCTTTCACTTATTCTCTCCCAGTTCATCTTTAATCAATCAACAACTCACGTCTCTAACATCTACTTCTGAAATTCCACTTGAAGTGAATATATAGCAAGTGGCAAGTGTCAAATTCAAAGGTATCTCAAAATTCTATCTGTATTTTCTGCAGCATTTGATGCTGTTGACCATACTTCCTTGGAAACAGCTTCTTGGTTTAATATTTATAATCCACTCTCCTGGGCTTCTTTTCAACTTTGGTTTTGCTGTTTCCTTCTTTCCTCTTTTTCTAGGAAGTCCTCTGGTATTCTACCCTAACATAATGCAGGTGAAGCCATGACTTCAATATTTGGTTTATTATTTTCTATTATCCACATTATCTGGTTTTCTCATTTCTCATAATGTCACCTTTATGGTGACGGCCATCAAATCAACATAACTAATTCTTATTTTTTCTGGTAGAACTGTATTTTTCACTAACTATGTAGGTCTATGTGATTGCCTCATTAATGCTGCATATTTAAAAATATTCAAAATAAATTCGTTATTACATCTCTCCTCCTACATCAGAAAAACTAGACCTCAACCTCCTGTGTTCCAAAGCTCATTAATAGGTACATCATCCCTAGTCACCTAAGCTAAAAGTTCTCATTTATTCCCCACCTCCAACAGAAAATCAAGCTGACACCCTCCACACCTTCCATTTTACTGTTACTAATCTTGTTCTTAACCACAATATTAACCAGTAGGACTATTTCAGCAATGTGCTAACTAGTTTATTTTCCTCCATGACTCTGCTCCTCTTTGGCAGTATTTCTAACACTCTGCTGACAAAGATGGATCTAGAACATATATCTGACTGTGACTTTCCATTCCCTTGTTTCAAAATATGTGTAACCTCAGGAGTAAAATAATTAA
This sequence comes from Glaucomys volans, assembly GCA_020662805.1. NCBI lineage: Eukaryota > Metazoa > Chordata > Mammalia > Rodentia > Sciuridae > Glaucomys > Glaucomys volans. Next base: position 347,405 of record JAJEJO010005555.1, read on the forward strand.
ATACAAATGATATATCATCATATTTCAGACTTTTTCTAATCTAGCTCCAATTGAACTTACTTTTTTATATATTTGTGCTAATTTGTTGTACATGACAGTAGAATGCATTTATACTTTTTGATAGGTCATACATAAATGGAGGGTAATCTCTCATTTTACTGACTATACATATTGTAGGATCACATCCATCATGCAGTCATATATGTACATGAGGTGATAATGTCTGTTTCACTCTACTATCATTCCTACTCCTATCCCTCTTCCCCTCCCTTCACTCCCCTCTACCTGATATAAAGTAACTTCTTAACCATTCAGAAGACTAAATGCTATTCTTGAACCACATCAAATTACAGGTTTTATAAATACAACTAGGATTTATTATGTGCCTAGAAATGCTCTAAACACTGAACACATATTAACTCATTCAATTTTTGGCTGTATCAGTTAAACATTATTAATATACATATTTTATAAATAAGTAAATTTAGGTACAGGGCGGTAAAGTCTTTTCTTAAGGTCACATAGTTACTTGGTGATAGATTCAGGAATCCAGGTTACCTGGCAACAAGACCAATGCTATTAACCACCATGTAATGCTCTTTATAATCTAAGAATGATTTCCTCAAACAAACAATCTTTGCTTGTATTCTGTAGTACCTCCTTCAGGAATTATTTTATTGGGCTGGAAGCATGGGAATATGCATTTAATCCCAGTGAAAGTGAGGCTGAGGCAAGAGGATTGCAACTTTAAGTCCTGCCTCAGCAATTTATCGAGAACTTCAGCAACTTAGGGAGACCCTGTCTTAAAATGAAAAATTAAAGGACTGTGGTTATATCTCAGTGGTAGAGCACCCCTGGGTTTAAACAAGCAAAAACAAACAAAAAGTAATATTTTCTCATCTTTGAACCACTTTGATTGGGGTTCTTATTTGACAAATAATGTTATTGTCTTTCTGATGTTCTTGTTTGTCTGTGATTTAAGTGGAAAATTATGTCTCATTCATCTCCATATCAACAAAATATAATTAAACGAGAGGAGACATTCAATCAGACATAACTCTGCTTTCAATTAATATATTGAGTTATGATGTAGCTTTTAAAATATCCCATTTAATGAATGACATAATGGTGAAAAGATCATAAAAACTGATATCCATTGACTGCAGAGAGATTCATATCAAAGACCAAGGCTGTTGATACCACACAGGAAGAACATAGGAGTGCACTGAATTTCCTACCTTCCGTATATAAATTCCATAGATTTACATTATGTTTATTTATTCATGCATATATATTTAAATATTTTACAAAAACAGTGTGTGCACAGGAGATTTCAACCTTAGGCATTTTAATGCTGATTTTATAAAATATATACATTAAAATATATTATACAAAATTGTTAAAGATATATGTAAAGATAAATTTTGTAGTAATATTAAATATTAACAAATCAGACATGTAAAAAGACAACATGGAGGAAAATGTTAAATATCTAACCTTTTCTGATAGTGGTGAGTTGCATTTTTTTCTCACTCAAATATCTGATCTGGCTATAACAATAAACAACCTAGCCATGTATTATACAAAGCACTTCAAAATACTTCAAAAGAAAGATATTTTTATAGAGCTTTTCCAACATGGTAACTGAGTGTTATGAATACACTCTAGGTAGGCATGAATTCCAAATGCATGTAAAATTACACTTGAGGTTAAGAAGTTACTAGTGGTGCAACTGTGTATTACTGAATTTACTAGTCCTTAGTAAAGGACTTTGGCAGTACTGCCAAAGAAATGTGTTTTAGAGAAAAAAAGAAATGTGTGTTTGATATGATTTGTGCAAACCCAGGGTCATCTGTGAAGGCTCTCTGTCTGGGAAACTTCTCCTTGAATGTACTCACCACACTGCAGGGACTCGTCTGAGCCGTCCCCACAGTCATCGTCATGGTCACACAGGAACTGCTTGGGAATGCACACTTTATTATGGCACATGAAGGTGCTCTCATCACATGTGTTATTGGGAGCTAAGAAAGACATCACAAAATACAGAATTAGAGGAGCAAGTATTGTATCTTCTCCCATACTAGAAGTTGAGGAGTGGAATGAAATTATATCTAATAATTCACAGTTATTAAGAAAAGCAAAATTTTGCTTAATTTCCAATATAACAGATTAGTTAATAATGGCATGTACATAGTGGAATGCATTAAATATACTATGTATATATTTCAAAGTTTTAATAGTAATAAATTCTACTCTTTCTCAAGATTGACCCTGAAATTTGAAACCATGTAGCAGCTGGTAAGTTTTTTAAGAACAAATTCAAATGTTTGTGTTTTAGAAAAAAATTGACTAATAACATGGCTGGGTCTTTGCCCTCCTTGTGCTTGCAGTCATACTGGTTACGTGATAAAAATGTTGCTTCCTTGTTGAAAAGTGGAACTGGAAAGATCACCAAGTGCTAGTTACGACAGAAGTGAAAAGTAAACCGAGAGAGTTGAGAAAGTTATTGTTTTTAAAAAGAAAATGCAACTTTGGGTAAGTTCAAGAATGGGGTTGTTGAATTCTGTGGATAAGATCTCTGAAGTAAAGAACCTCATTGCACTACAGAAAATTCAGAAAATTGATCCATGAAATGGAACACTGTCCTTTAGGAATACTGAGCCATCCCTAACCATCCCTAACCAATGGTGAATCCAAATGTAAAATAAAGCATGTGCATAGAACATAAACTTTAATATATGCAAAGAGTCATAGAAGGCTTGAAAGAATCATTTAAGTTTTTCAGAAATCTTTTCTTATATTTAAAGGTAAAGCCTATGGTAGGATTCAAGGTTTAGGGCATTTCAAATGCCAATAATCTACCATATAGTATTGTAGACAGATGAAAAGAATAATGGTTTTGCAGAAAGTGGCTCTACCAATTGGATTTGTATCCTCACGGAAGCTATCTACCTTCTTGGGACATCTGTTTCTTTATCTGTTTAATGAGGATAATAAAATCTGTCTGGTAAATTTCTCATAAGGACTAGGTATGGTATGTTAAGCAGATCTTCTCATGCCAGATATTCAATAAATTCCCAGATGCCCTTTAAATTCCTATCTATATAATAATTATTTTTGGCAGATCCCCAAAAACACTTGACAGTGATATTGTGGGAATTCATTAATGTAAATAGGAAAAAAAAAGAAAGAAAACACCTATCACAATAATTGACGTATAATGGGCACTGGAAGCAATTTAGTGCTGCCATTTTTCCTCTCCTTGCCTAAGCACTTTCCTCTCCATGCAAAAGCCCTCTTTGTTCTCTTTGTCCTTCAGGACTTAGACAACATTATCACTTTTTCTTGAAATCTTTCCATGACACTTTCAGGACTCTTACATAATATTGCTTTGTGGTTATCTTGTATCTTTTACACACAACATTCTAACACTGAAGGTATTATAATTATTCTTTCACATGCTTTTCAGTCCTTCATCTTTAGGCAGCCTCAGACTACATGAACCAAACAATCTCTGTTTTCATTTCAATAATTACTGACATAGAGCCATGAGTAGGTAAAACAGAAAGGGTTATTTGAATGTAATCAAGTATAATTTACTTTAAACAAATTTATTTTTAAAAACCATAAAGAAGTCACAGGAATGACATTAATATCAAATACAAGTCAGTGTTAATAATAGCACCTCTAACTTTGAACTGTGTGACAATTTTTATAACTCAAATGAATTATGCCAATTTTAACACATGCATTCTTCTTTAAAACAGTGAGCAACAGTGACTTATTTGGCATTAACACTTGCAGGTCACTAGAGTGCAATTTGCTACATTTTAGCATAATTTACTTAATAGTACCCATGTGGTCCAAAAGTGTTAATATGCTTCCCAGAGTGTTAACTTGCTACAATAGCAACAACATACTGGGACCATCTGGATCCCTGAATTGATGCTTAAACCTTTATTATGTAGCCCTCAGTGGCCCCATCGACCTTTATAGACACACATATCAGTTTCAAGATCAAAGTGAATTATTCTACAACAATAGCATGAGTTCTGTGCAAATAGGCCTATCTCAAAGTTTTCGTTTTCTTTTGTGCTTCAACTGTCCCTGATGTACACACACACTTACGTTAAGGCTTCAAATACAATGTTTTAATGTGAGATGATTGGCAGAATATACTTTGAGGAGCAGAATTTGCAGAACTATTTCTGATAAATTGCTCAGCTTAACAGATCCCCCATGTGACCTTGGGATCTGCAATCTAATATTCAGTCCTTTCATCCTCCTGATCATGCAAAGGAACTCATCTAAATTTTTGCTATTGAGAAATTCCTGAAAATTTCGGGAGGTGACCTAGAATCAGAAACTTAGTAAATTGTCTGACCTCCAAAGGTGGTCCTATGTTCTCTAGCTTCATTCAGCTATATCCATACTATTTTTACCTGACCCAAAGGTTAATACCCTATCTGTAGCACTAATAGGTGTTTACTGACCTCCTGATCAGTTGTTATCTAAGATCAGAGCAGCAATTTGCAGAGTATTTGTCATAGGCAATCTGAAAGCTTTAATGGGGGGTTGGTGGGCATTAAAAAGAAAATGCCAAATCTACTACACTCACACACATAGTTACACTGTCTCTGAAGAGCAATGACAAATCTGCAGTCATCTAAATGGTTTTAGAGTGGGTAATACCACTACACATCTGAAACACTCTGAACAGTAATTAGAGGGGCTGCTGAACTACCATAGTAACAACATCCCATCTGATTAGATCTAATACTACCTAAGGGTCCAGAGATTAGGCAAGTGAAGGAAAATGTGAAGGGGCAAGTACTATGAAATAAACTGTTTGCCAACAGTTTTCTTTGACAGTAGCTGGTAAATCTCCATACCGCAACCGGCTGTGGACAGCTCATCACTTCCATTCGGACAGTCCCGTTCACCATCACAAAGCCAGTGTCGGGGCACACAGGCATGGGAGCCCTGGCAGGTGAACATGTCAGCAGCACAGGTGATGGCACCTTAAACCCAAAGGAAACGTGCCATTAGGATCACATGCTAGAAAATGTCCACTGTTACATTTCTTAATGAAAAGAGGGAAACAGAAGAATACTGCATACAGAGACCATAATTATTTGGAGTCATCAACCATTATCCTTTTCCATATAGATGTCCACAGATTTTCATCTAAGAATACATTCTTTCCTAAAGTGTTACATTTATTAAAGATAAATAGTAGAAAATAATTCCTTCTCTCCTTTCAAAATGAAGCAAATCAGAGAAATGTCATAGAATTATAAATCATCTGGAACAACATTTTGAATGACCTGAACTAATAAGGATAGTAACCACAATAGTAATGATAAAAGAAACATCATTTTTATTGCTTAGTATATGCTAAGTATTTGACATGGAAACTCATTTAATACGGGAAAATCCCTATTTGCATCCTTTCATAGAAAAAGGAACATAAATTTGAACAAGTTAAAAAGCTTGCAGAAGTCACAAATTGCCCAGGGATCTACATGTGGAGCTGGAATTCAAAAAGTCTTTTCATTCTTAAGCACCTTCTTTTTACCACTAATGTCATTATTGTTCCTAAATATGTTCGTGAAAAGAATAAATGTGTCCATTTTCCTTTTGTTTTTATACATATAATAAATAGCATGTACCTTTGCTCTATCAATTCAATATTCTTTTAGCTATATAATGTTTTTCAAACACATATAGCAAAAGTAAAAGCAAAACAATACAAAACAAGAATGTTGATTTGGACTTTAAATTCAAAGAGTCACAGTTGTTTTCTATTTTCTTCCTAATATAATCATAGGATGATCATAGGTCAAATGATCCCCTCTTATGGTATTTTCTTAGCCCGTTGAATATTAAAATATCCTGAATATTTAGGGGGTTTTATTTATTTGTATAAAGCATTTTGCATACAAAATTTTTAATAAAGTATTTCATATCAACAAATGAACTAAAACATTTTATATAAGCAAATAAATATGATCCCCCAGCTAACCTGTAAAATCATACTTTCTTATGACAAAAGCTGTACAGAATAGGTGTTTAGAAAGATAACTTTAGAATTATTGAAAAATATTTATTATATTGGCTGAATTGTACTGCTATATTGTGTGCCTATATGAGCATGCAGCAACAAATCTCATCATTATGTCCCACTGTAATGCATCAATTAAAATACAGAAAAATAGTTCATCAACTTCTTATGCACCCCCCACTCCCACCAATTTGCTATCTCTAGGAAGAAAATATGACTGACTAGATGAAAAAAATTTGCTTCTGGTCATTTAAAGCAAAGACCAAAACACTTTAATTAAATGATTATTAGCCTCTTACTTCTCAGTCATATAGTTTTTATGAGTAGAAAATGCTTTCCAAAGCAATATTTTCAAAATTGATAGCAGTGGTTTGCCAAAATAAAATCCCCTATGGGGAGAAAAGACAAAACAAATACAAAAACCAAGCCCTGGGGATCTTCTCCCACATCAACATGGCTGTTTCTGGTGTATACTTCTTTTGGAAGACAGGAAGGACAGTGTGTTGGAAACTCCCCAGGTGATTCAGACTTTCTCATTTAATTTAGGATCAATGCTCAAACAGAATGAGGTTTAACCTGGTGTCTATTAGTGGAAGAAATCAGAAAATAATCCATTAAATAAATGTTCCTTTCATTCAAAAATGAATTTACCTGCTAACTATTCTGTCTTTATTAGCTTCTATAATAAAATACTCCTCCTACAGAAATTATTTTTATATTACTGCTCTTTATTATCTATCTCTTCAAGCATGCTCTAAGAACATAAAATGTCATTTTCACTATTATATTCTCAATTCAATGCTCTAATTTCTGTAATACTTCTATTACTGAGTTTGAGATTTTTTTAAACTACATTTTTTCTACTATGAAAGTTTGATCAATGTGGAACTCCATGTTACCTTCCATTATTATCCTTTCAATTTGTTCCCTAGGCAGTCATAATAGAGAAGCACTGATTTGGCCATGGAGAAATCTAATTCTGAATGACCTTGGAGGAGGCTGCTGTCTGAATTTCCCTGTCTTTAAAATGAGGGGTATGACTACATAATTACGAAGATATCTCCTGCTATAAAATGGCATAAGGTTCTTTACAGTTAATTTGCTGTCTCCCTTGATAGTGTTCAATAGATTCTGCATTAAGAACATGCCAACACATTGAAGTCAATTGGAAAGAAAATGGACCAAAGAAAAAAGTCATGGCTTCATTCCACAGTTGGCACTGCCATCTGGAGACACACTATCTTCCTCAGGGAAAAGAATCCCAAGGGAGAAGAAGGACAAGCTAATGGAATTCTACTTGATCTGTCTTGTGTCCTACTCGATAATAAAAATTGATTCTTAAGAGTCACTACCCTGTTTACTATTTCAGAAATGTAAATTCTGATCTTACCTCTGTCATTACTAGTTAGCTGAGTAACTTCAGGCCAATTTATTTTTTGTTTCTGAGTTTCTCTTTTCCATTTATCAAAAGATGGAGGTAGATGAGGCTATCATTTTCTAAAATGAGATCCTCAATATCCCATTTCAAAATCACCATGTGCATATTAAAAAAGAACATATTCACATCCCCACTGGAACATCTAAGGTGGGGGTTGAGAAGTTACATTTTTAACAGACCTTTGAGAAGGATCTTTTGTACAGCAAATGTTGAGACCTACTGAGATAAATTATTTGTAAGGTTCCTTTTCTATTCTAAAAATACTAGATTCAATTTGTTAGCTGAGGTCTAATCAAAAGTAGATTTGATGGTTTATTGGATTGATAGTTGGTATATAAAGTATAATACGTAAATAAATTGAGCTTTCCCCGGGGACACAGCGCTGCTGCTTCAGCGCTGCGGCTTCAGGTGAGATTTACCCGGGAGCGGAGCGGTTTGCTGACCCCAGCGG